>JAAKEQ010000043.1:0-185874 GCA_014250555.1 Aspergillus oerlinghausenensis
ATAATAAGGATAGTAATAATATATATAACCCTATTTACTAGGCTAACCTAACTATAGATAAATTTATAGTAGTAAAGATAGTCCTACTAAAGGTATATTAGAATACTTAAGATATAGTTATTACTAAGCTATAGTAGTTAGAGCTAGTATACTCCTTATATTCCTATCTTAATACTTCTCCTTAATATAGATATTTAGCTAAACCCTAGACTTTTTAGGCTTATATATTATAGCTAGTAAGGTTGCTAAGATTTACTAGGGGTAGTAATCTAACTATCCCACCTCCTAGCTAATAGGGAATAATTAGAGTAAGTACTATAGGAGTAATTAAGATCTTAAGAGAGAGCTTATTACTTAGCTCTATACTATCTATAGCACTATAATCTCCTAATTCTAATATCTTATATAGATCCTCTCTAGACTACTAGTTACTCTTCCTCTTACTTTAGGCACCCCCTAAATAGCCTATAATTAAGAAATATAAATAATAGTAGCTAGTTAGTAGGTCTTCTCTTTTTATTACTCTATATACTACTACTCCTTACTAGTACTAATAATTTATTAGAGATAATAATAGTAACAGAGCATCTAAGGTACTAGTAAAAGATAGTATAGTATAAGTTCTAATTACTATAGTATCTTTTATTATCTTAGGTAGTCTTTTATATAGCTATTATTTCTACTACCTTCTTAAGTTTACTATTTACTAATTCTCTAGTAATTATATCTATAGTATTATACTTAAGTATTTACTACCTCTCTTTATTAATCTTCTTAAGTCTAAGTATATATACCTAGTGTCTACTTTTAGCCCTAGCTAAAATTATTAAATTATCTTAGGTAGTCTTTATATAGCTTTGATTTCTACTATCTTCTTAAGTTTACTAGCTATCTAGTGACTATATCTATAGTATTATACTTAAGTATTTACTACCTCCCCTATTAATCTTCTAAAGATTTAAGTCTATAATTATATAATTATTAGCTACTCCCTTTTTATTTCCTTATAGCTTACCTATATTACTATAGTAGTTAATCTTTTTATAACTTTAGATAAGACTTTATAAATAGTACTAGTCTTTCTTTTTATCCTCTCTTATTAGTCTTATTAGTGCTCTAGGCTTTCTACTATTAACTAGTATTAGGTATTAAGATAATTAATATTTAGATAGGTAGGGTAGTAGATTAGTAATAGATTTTTATAATATAGTATAGATGCCCTAGTTTCTTATTATTAGTTTTCTATATAAATTAATTATATAGGTTTAGATATAAGGCGTTCTTTGCACCTAGCCTTAAGTTATTAATATAGTATAGGAAGACTCTATAGAAGGAATTAAATAAATCCCTAGTATTAATTATCTAATCCTAAAATATATTTCTACATGTGTACATGGGTAGTAGAGTTTTCTAAGATTAAATTATAAAGAAGATCTTCCTACCTTACTTTTTATACCTTATCTAGTATTATTACTAAATAAAGGCTATCTATCTAAGAAGAGATAGTCTATATCCTCTATAAATCTAATAAAATATATCTATTAATAAGGCATAAGACCTAACTAATAATAAGAGAGGTTAGGTAGGTAGGGATAAAAGGAATATTATTAAGATTTTTTCTTTAACTAGGTAAGTAAACCTTACTACTATTATATTTAATCCTACTTTTATATTATTAGAGATTAGATTATAGATTAAAATGGATGTAGATTAATATATAGATTTAATTAAGGAATAAATACCTTATTAATTATAGGTAAATATATCTATAGACTCCCTAGTTCATAAAGTATAGATATAGATATAGACTCCTCTATATATATATACAGAGTAACCATTATAATAGAGTATTCTTAGCAGACCCTAATAAAAAATTTTAATCTTACCCCTATCCCCCTTAGTTTAACCACCTTCCTAGTAACTATCCTATGGTTAAATATTAGAATATAATAATATAGGGAATTAGAATCATAAATTATTTTATATTATTCAAAAATATAAAGATTTGCCTAAGATATCCACCATTCCTGTGGACTCCTAGGAGGTGGATGTGGAATCTATAGAGGCAGATGTAGAGTCTGGAGTAGACAGGGAATGCCTATAGAAACTATGCTCATAGGCCCTTCTGGTCAGCCCTAATTAGTATGGGAAAACGTCCAGTCCTGCACAACACTGCTACTAGGGTGTTATAAATTTAATAGCTTAGTATAGTACTAATATAAGTTCCCTAGTAAGCTAGTTAAGCCTAGTATAGGTAGTAGAATAGAGCTAAATCTATAGGGTATTCTCTTTTAGAAAGCTCTTAAAGTTTATCTAATCTATAGCTTAGTAGTTATAGTATTAGGTTAGTGCCTACTTTAGGGTATATAGCTAGAGGATAGTCTCTACTAGGTAGTGATTAGAGTTATAGTATAGATCTTCCCTTACCTAGGTGTAAATAACTACTCCCTCTAGTATCTAGGATATAAATATTAGATTAATAATAGTCTAGAGTCCTCCCTTCTACTATATTAGGATACCCTAGGGGGTAGTTAGTATAAGGCTATAGCAGCTCATTAGATCTAGGAGGTCTTCTAACTCTAGGTCTATTTAGGTATCATCTCCACCCCATACTAGGTAATATAGGTTAAGGTTACTAAGGATAATATAGTCCCCTTCTCTAGCCTAGCTCAAGGCTCTCCTAATATTATAGATAGCCCCTATATGCTTATTCTAATTAATATATATATTATATATATAGATATACCTTATCTTAGTTTAAAGAGACTATATCTAGATATTAGAGGTTATATCCTTATATATCTATATACTTAACTAGATTTATTTATAGATAAAAAGGCATACCCTTATAGGCTATATACTAGGAAAGAGTAGGTAGTAGGTATACTTATTAAGATAATAGGTAATATTTATAAAAGGGTTAATCTAGGGCTTCTAGATAGTAATAATATTAAAGTTAAGTACTTTTATATTATATAGAAATAAGGTAAGGACCTAGTCCTTTATCCTCCCTATATTATATTATATAATAAAGAAGGTTAGGTACTCTATTATTAATCTAGTATATTACCTAGGGATATTATATAGAAGGATCTCCTTACTTTATCTATCTTTACTCTTAAGTAGCTAGCTACTAGGGCTAGGCTATTAATTAAGATAGACTTAGCTCTAGTAGAGAGCCTTAATACTATTATTATACTTTATATACTAGGCTAAAAGTAGATAATATTAACTTTCTTTATACTAGTCTCTATCCTATTAATATTAGCTTTCTTAGTACCTACTTTATCTTCTACTCTAGAATTAGTCTTCTTATCCTTAGAAGTAACTTCTAGGGCCCTAGAACCCCCCTCTATAATAATTATTCTCTAGTATTAATACTCTACCTCCTTAGATAATATAAATATTACTCTTTACTTCTATTAAATATAAATAGGTGTCTCTATAGGTAGCTATAATATAGGGGGGATAGATATTTTAATATTAGACCTCTCTTTACTAGTCTCCTTCTTAGAGACCTACTAGCTACTTAAGACTATATAGCTACTTAAGACCTATCTATTACTAGGTTTTAATTAGGTTCCTCTTTAAGCAGGGGTATTACTTAGGTTATTAGTAAGAAACTCCTAATAAAAGTTAGATTTATTATTAAGAGTATATTATACCTACTAATACTCTACCTTAATATAATTACACTCCTTACTCTATAAGGTATATATCTTTCTATAGTTAGTATATCTTAGGGGGTCCCTATTAGCCTACTTCTTATAGGTTTTACTATTATACTTATCTATATAGTAGGCATAGACCTACTTATTAGAGTACTAAGTTCCTATATATTTAACTTTTAAGTAGTTAAAATATTACTTTACTCTTACTATATATAGGTATAGTACTATCTTATATATTTATATCTACTATATTACTCTCTAGTAAATAGCTATATTAGCTATCTATAGAGATAAGAACTCTAAGATTAAGGAGAAGTCCTTCTTACCTATTATATTAGATCTTAGCTATCTAGCTTTAACTAAGTAGTTATACTTCTTATTAGTAGGCTAGTAGTAGTAGTTCTCCTTAATAAGTTACTTTATAAGTATCTCTTAATCTTTAAGATTAATTAACTTCCTATTAATACTATATATAATTACTTCTTAGATATACTATATCACCTCTATATCCTCTCTAAAGATCTCTCTCTAGAGCTCTATCTAGATATAAAGAGTCTTTACCTTTACTATATTCTATCTCTTAAGGAGTATATTCCTAGACTTTAGCTACTAGGTAGCTATAATCTTTATTATAACTAGGGTAGCTACTTTATTATTCTTTATAATATATTAGATCCTCTTATCTACTTCTGCCTAAAGCTTAGCTAGTATCTAGATATAGTATTACTAGATAATCTTAGGGTTAGTAAGGTGAATTACTACCTAGTTATTAGAGTTAAGTTTAGTTATATAAGTAGGAAGGCTTAGTAAAAAACTTTATATAGCTAACTTTATAATTAAGGAGGGGGGGGCTATAGCTATAATATATACCTATAATATAATATCTTTACTAGCTAGTTAGCTAGGGGCTAGATTACTACCTATAGTATTTATCTTAATAATATTAAGATCCCTATAGATATAGTTAATATTATGTAAGAAGTATATCTATATAATAATTATAATTTCCCTTAGCTCCTAGTTTAATAGCTATCTAATTACATCCCCTGCCAGGGTCTCTACCTTTCTAAGGATTATAATAATTAGATCTAGAACCTTAATCTTTATCTTAATAATATAGGTGAGAATAGTAGTAATATTATATTAGATAATACTTATATACTTATTAATATTATATAGTAAATTACCTTACTAAGATATAAGTAGTAGCTACTCTAACCCCTTAGGTATTTTAATAATCACTAATTAGTATTAAAATATAGCCCATTAGCCCTTAGAGTTAGAAGTAACTTATAATTTAGACTAAGGTAATCTAATATATGGTTATTAAGAAAATTCCAAAAATTTGGTTCATGCTTAGGTAGTTGTTTTTCCTAGCTAAGATATAAGATACTGATATAGTTATATCTTAGTAATTATTTTAAGAAGTTAGAACTATAATAATACTACTACTATACTATCTATTATTTAATAAAGAGTATTCTATAAGTACTTTTATATTAATATAATAAATAAGTTAAATAAGTTATATAATTCTATAGTAATAGGCTAATAATTATTATCTAAGAATCTTTAGCCCTCTAATAACCCCTACTAATAATATCTAGATTTTAAACTATAATATAAAATTAATAAAAATAGATAAAAATAAATAAGAAGTAGTTTTAGAGTTACTAAGTACTTTACTATCTATAGATAAAAAAATATTCTTAGATATTATAGGGATAGGCTACTATCTAATTATAATAAGTATTATATAATTACTTAAAGTCTTAAATATCTTAATTACTAAAGCTAATAGAGTTAATATTCTACTATAAGAAGTATAAAGATAACTAAAAATAGGTTTAAGGATTAAGAATAATTATATAAGGCTCCCCTAAAAGATTAATCTAATTTAACTATAGTTTAGGTAAGTATAATAATATTTAGGACTAATAGGCTAATAATTATTATATAAGAATTATCTACCTATACCTATTAATAATATCCTAATTTTTTAACTATGATATAAAATTAATAAAAATAGATAAAAATAAATAGAAAGTAGTTTTAGAGTTACTAAAGGCTTTACTATCTATAGAGAAAGAAATATTCTTAGATATTATAGGGATAGGCTACTATCTAATTATAATAGGTACTATATAGTTACTTAAAGTCTTAAATATCTTAATTACTAAAGCTAATAGAGGTGATATTCTATTATAAGAAGTATAAAGATAGTTAAAAATAGGTTTAAGAATTAAGAATAATAGTATAAGGCTCCCCTAAAAGATTAATCTAGTTTAACTATAGTTTAGATAAGTATAATAATATTTAGGACTAATAGGCTAATAATTTATAGTAATAGGCTAATAATTATTATATAAGAATTATTAGCCCCTCCCTACTAATAACATCCTGATTTTTTAACCATGATATAAAATTAATAAAAATAGATAAAAATAAATAGGAAGTAGTTTTAGAGTTATAAGGGGCTCTACTATCTATAGAGTAAAAAATATTCTCAGATATTGCAGGGGTGGGTGTTGACACTTACCATGGTTTTCCCTTATAGCTGGTCTCGCTCCAATTCAAGCTCACCACTGCTCCCCAACGAATCCATTGATTTGAATCTCCTGGATAAAGATACTACCGTAACCACAAAGGCGGTAAAATATCATAGGTTGGTGGATGTTGTGTGTAGTATTCCGCCCTATCCTCCATAGATGTTAATCTCCTAATGAATCTATCTGCCCCAAACACATCATAGAGCTATAACCAGACTCTTTGCTTGCTGCGCACACAATTGGCGCGTGTCATTAGGTCAGAGCCATTCACTATAAGGTGAGGTGACTCAAGCCTTTTTTTTGGTACATAAATACCACCTAACAAATGTGGTTAGTGTGATCATGGGTTGTGCTAACCCCATGTTCACTAGGTGTGAGGCACCTTTCAAAGGACAAGTATAGTTCTTGACCATTACAAGATAACGGCTAAGCAATTGCAACAGCCCGGCCTATTCAGCTTTCTTAAGGGTTAGAGCACATGTTCCTCATATTTCCCACATTCTAGTTAACCTGCACATGTCTCTCCTAATACCTTCTCTAACTTGCTGAGAAATCATCGATTATCAACATTAACAGGGCTTACTCCCACCAGATGGTTCTATATTCATTAGGCGATAAGCCTATTTCACTTTCATTGCCTGATTCTGAACAAAAAGAGATTGATTTTGTTGATACCTCTTTTTTCACCGCTGGTTCAGACCGACAACTTCCTACACCAACTCAAGTGAAAGCCTTATCCAAGGATATTGATACACGTGCGCAACCCACACCTGTCAGGTATGAGGAGCTTGACCTACTTGTGAAGTTCGGGCCTCACGTCACAACTGTCGAGGCACTGAATCTTTGGACGATCAAGAAGATTTTCGGCGACGACATTCCCGTACCAGAGGTATTCGGCTGGCGCGTTGATAATGATGGATATACTTTTATATATATGGAACTGGTCAGGGGACCGACCCTCGAAGAATGCTGGGACTCTCTTGGTACTGTAGAGAAAACAGCTATCAATAACCAGCTCACCCAGATCGTGGGAAAGCTACGCAACCTCGCACAGGACCCCTCAGAACGATTTATTGGTATGATTGAAAACGCCAGCTGAAACACCAGAATCAATACTTACGCCTGTGCAGGATCAATAAACCGTGGGCATCTATTGGACTACGTATTCATCGACCAGCCGAAAACAGGCCCCTTCTTGAGCGTAAAGTCCTTCAATGACTGGTTTGCCTCTTTACATCAACTACGTCTTGGGCACAAATACGACGACCCGAACCGATCTCTACTACCGGATACTGGAGAGATTAAGCTAACTCATGGAGACCTGAATCGGCGCAATATTATTGTCCCTTCTACTAGTCCAGCTCGGGTTGTCATTGTGGACTGGCAGCAATCAGGATGGTATCCGGATTACTGGGAGTATTGCAAAGCTGTTTTCACCTGCTGGTATGAGGATGAGTGGCGGAAAGATTACATCGATAAATTTCTGCAACCTCAGGAGGAAGTGTACTTTGTATTTTCTGAGTACGCTATGGCCATGGGTGCCGTTTGACTTGTCTTCCAGCCCGACCTCGCATGCAATCTGCAACCTGCAACATGGAAACTACCAGAGGCTATCCCGCCTTTTCTGTTTACGCGAAAATGAGATACTTCTAGCATTCTCCCGTTATCCGACAATGTCACTCATGATTTCAATTAGACTTCCAGTCACAAATAAGCACGAGGACTCGCTTTGACGACGCGAATTGCATCTGTCGTTGGATTGACCACATCGATATATATTGGTGTCAAAGCCGTATCCCTGAATAATCGAGCGCCAATATCATAGCAGTAACACTT
This sequence comes from Aspergillus oerlinghausenensis, assembly GCA_014250555.1. Classification (NCBI taxonomy): domain Eukaryota; kingdom Fungi; phylum Ascomycota; class Eurotiomycetes; order Eurotiales; family Aspergillaceae; genus Aspergillus; species Aspergillus oerlinghausenensis. The sequence continues at coordinate 8,057 of JAAKEQ010000043.1, forward strand.
TCTACAAGACACACAGTGTTAGGCTACGCAGCTACTCGCCGCAAGCCAATGCCATGAGTTGGTGGGTCCCGCTTCGACTGGACAATTTCTATGGCTTGTGTCCTGATATATCCCTTCGAAACCAGGTGGCGAACGTATTCCATGGTCCATTCTTGACATCTTTTGTTCGTGGTCTGCGTCAACCCAAACATGAGCAACTGGTTATGTATGGAGAAAAATGAAAGAGCATACATCATTTACGGGAGCCATAAAATTCTCACTGATACCCGGAGCTGGTACCTGGACCGCAGCGAACTCTGTCTCCTCTTGGGTTGGTATCTGTAGCCCGGACTCCATTGGGCCAATCCACAATGTGTGAAGAGTCCACTTGCCCAATAGGCCACATTTGGTGAGGTTGTGTGGTCAGACCAGGGTTATAACCGCGCTTGAACTCATGTGCAAACCCGGCCATAGGTGCACCAACAACGTGGATCAAGCTACCGACCTGGGGATCCGCAGCTGAAGGGACAAATATTACGAAATGAGCGCGCTGGCTTGGAGCAGGGCGGAAGGAGACGAGGTAGATGGTACGCGGAGCCATGGCGTGGGTTTGAGATCTCGGAGGGCTTGTTTATACTGACTTCTGCACAATGAATGGAGGGATAAAGTGCGACTGTGAACATCATGAGTATGAAGCGAGACTTTATCGAGTTTAAATATCTTCCTCGGGAGGCTGTCCCTGACGACCTGGGAGATTCTGAGCCGCCACGGACGGCTCCAAGGCACACCATTTTTAGAACGATGGCGAGCAATCAACAACGTCCGACAGATGATTGGTGTGGACCGTGTGGTAGATTTCAATGTAGCCGCCGGTCTCAGCATTGAGATGCAAGAAGGCTCCGAGTCTCAAAGAGATATTCTTGTGGACAGCTTAGTATGCCAAATGAATTGCCGTCAAGTCCTATCCCATGACCTGGCACGTCGTTCCTGGCCTAATAGGTGTGAGAAACGTCCCAATCCGAAGTACTTGGTAGCCGCGCAGAAGGATCACAACACTGATTTGCGGCTGGTGTGGGGGTTTCATCCACTGTGGGGCCAAACAAGTTCAGGTTACAGGTGACACCACCCTTTGGAGGACCTCAGGTAACCTAAAAAGTAGATCACACCTAGGGAAATATTTATATAATACTACTAACCTTAAAGAATAAATAATACTCTATAATATTTTTTAAACTTTTACCTACCTATCTTTAAATTAGTTTAGAACTAGTTAAGAATCTTTCTAATCTTTAAATTTCTCTATATAGTTTAACTAGTTAAGAACTAGTTAGGAACTTATTATTCTTTTTAGATTATCTTCTTAAATTATTATAAGCTCTTAGCTCTCTTAGTCTTATATTCTTAATTTCTTATATATCTCTATAATAATATATAGATTATAAAGGCTTTAATTAGTTTATAATTAGTTAGTCTTATAAAGTCTAGCTAAAGATATATATAATAATATATTTATTCTTACTTCTTTACTTCTTTACTCTTTTTTTATATAATAAGTAATAAATACAGAATCCCTATATAAATTAAGAAAATTATTAATAAATAATAAGATTAGACTATTCTTAAGATAAATTAATAATATATTAATTTAATAACTTTTATAAAAATTTAACTAGTTCTTAACTAGTCAAATTATATAGAGAAATTAAGAGATTAAAAAATCCTTAATTAGTTTTTAACTAGTTAAATAATATAGAGAAATTAAGAGACTAGAAAGATTCTTAACTAGTAGAAATTAAAAGATTAGAAAGATTCTTAATTATATAGTTCCTAACTAGTTCTTAATAGAAATAGATAGTATTTAAAAGATAGTAAGGTATTATATTAACCTCAGGCTACCTTTTTAAATATTAGGGTAAGGATAGACTGACCTACCTTAGATTACCCAAACTCTTCCAAAGGGTGGTGTCACCTGTAGTCACAAACAAGTTCCTATTAATGAATATAAAGTAAGCACCAGTCTTTTAACTCGTTCACATGACATGAACCTTACTCAAATCTGGACTAGGCTGGTTGCTCCACTGAAGTAGGCGCTGTGACCCACCCTACAGCTGCATGTCGTCGACCAGAGCGCAGGTGTGGTTGCCTGTTATATAATAATTAGAGCACACACAATCACACTATAGTGAAACTGTAGCTCCCCATAGATGGATCTGAATATGTTACTAATAATAGGTGTTGAAATAGTGGCAGACTGTCTAGTGAAGTTGTCAAAACTTATTTCAACATCATGCCGAATTCAACACTCGCCCATAATTTAGGGTCCCAGCCTGCATGTTGAGCATCTGCTTCAGGAAAATCTGATAGCGTCTAGAACGATGGCCTAGAGTTGCATAACCAAACCACTAAAATCAAATCCGACCCTCACCAAACTCAAAGTAGTTCAGTTTTGGTTCCTAGCCTAGGGAATCACACTAGTTTCAGTTTCCCTAGGTTAAAACTAAATCAAGTTTGGTTAAAACCATTGGTTATGGTTTTTAAGGATTTATTAGATTTAACTAACTGATCCACAGCATTTTAGATAAAAATCACTAATTTCTGGAATTTCCCTAATAAAATTAATATCACTAGATAGCGCTAGATCTAGGCTATCTAAATATATCAATATTAATTTAAAATACCTAGTGGTTGCTAAGATATAAGGGAATAATTATTTATATTAGGTGTTGGTATAAAAGTGGTATATATATATATATAACTAATAGTTAATAACTACTATAGATTTTTAACCACCACCCATTCAGCCCTATAGATATTAAATTAATATTTTAGATATAGATTATTATAATAATAAATACTATATATTTTATATAAAATATTAATTTTCTATAGGTATAGTGATAGTGTTAGGCGCGGAAGACCTGTATGTAGTGAACTGTGAGGGGTCATGTGGGTAGCATATGACCCACAAAGATATTATCTCCACTGAGGTGCAAGAGATGCTTATACCTTAGTAATTAGTTCAACTACAAAGATATTACTACTACCATGCTATCTATTATTTAATAGAGAGCATTCTATAGGTGCTCTTATAGTTCTAATTACTCTACCTATTAAGATAGCCTAGTAGGGAGTACTTTTACATATTTTACTAAGTAAAATAGTTACTACTAGGAGCACCCCTATTCCAAGGCAATTATACACCTAATAAACTACTAATAATAGAAACATAATAGTAGATTAAGATATAAGCACTACCCCTAAGGCCCCTAAGCTAAGTAAAATTAGTAAACAGTAATCTCTCCTACTCTTTAGAGAAGATTATAAAGCTATATAAAAGTAAATTACTAAACTAGAGTAGATTAAGTATAATAATAAAATACTCTAAGAGCTTAGTAAAACTATTAAATATATATAGTAAACCCTAGATATATAGAACTAATTAATCATACTACCTACATATACTACCCTAGATAAAACTACATAGAATATAACTAGTAAACTAGCATCTGCAAGCAGTAATATATAGATACCCCTTAGACTAAGATCTATACTACCTAGAACACCTATAGATAATAATAATCCTAAGCTATCAGCCTATAATAATAACTTCTTAGATATAGATACTAAAACTATCCTAAAGGTCCTATTTACTGCAGGCTTCTAATTTAAGAATATATATAATTATACTAAGTTTATTAATAGCATAATAGTATACTTTAAATAGCACTACTAATACTATACTAAAGAATACTAAAAAGTATAAGTAGTAGTTCTATTACTTACTAATAAGATACTTAGCTAATAGATAAGATACTAAGAATCACTACCTATGAAGCAGACATGGGAGTAACTCACCTAATTCCTACTAAAGTAAGTAAATAACCTAAAGACCCTAGCATACTATATACTATAGAAGTATATAGATGCTAGGCAACTAGAAGCATAGATAGTAGCTAACTTCACAGTATACCTAGAGTAATAGGAATCTTAGCTTAGTATTAGCTATACTAATAAGCAGTAAAAAGCACAGCTTTAAATAAAGCTATACCCTAATATTTAAAGTAAGATCCTAATCTACTAGATTACAGAAGATATCTCTTATACTAGTTATATTAATAAAGTTATAGCTATTAAAAGAGAATTAACTAAGTATAATAAATATAAGGGCTATACACCCTAGAGAGTAGATATATTAGCCTATAATAGATATCAAGGAAGAGACAGAGGCCTAGGCCTAAAGAAGCATAGCTTCTATAACTAAAAGAAATAGAACCCCAGAGAGGATAGGAGCATTATTAAGTACTATAACTATAGTAGTAAGGGCTACATAGCAGTAAAATACCTAAAGTATATAAAGCATAATATAGAGCTAAAAAACTAGATAGTCTAGTAATGTATATGGTAGCAGTACTAGGCCTAAGTAAGGGAACTATAGATATTACATCCCTAATACTTAACATAAAGATAGCTACAGAAGAACCTACTAGAAATATAATAGAGAAGGATATTAGCTTACTCCTAGATATAGGAGCACAGGGAAACTTTATTAGCTAATACTAGGTAAAAGAGAATCTATTACTATAAGCAACAGGCATACCTTACTAGATTAAGGTAATTAATAGCTAAAAGATGATATTATATAGAAGATTTCACCTCTATATCATAGTAATAGATATACAGGGAATAGCCTAGAGTATTAGAATAGAATTCCATGTAGTAGATATACTAGGGCATAATTTTATCTTAGGATAGCCATAGCTAGTAGTAGTAAATCTAATAATTAATTTTATATAATATATATAGGAATATTAGGCTAACAAAGATCTACCTAACATACCTAAGCTAGAGATTATATCACCTAATAAATATATAAAAGGCATTCTTATAGGTAATATAATATTTATTATCTACCTATAAGAGATAGTGAATAGAGAGGTACTCTTATTCTTTACCTTATTAATAGGTAAACCAGCACTTCTAGAATAATACTATAAGTTTATAGACATCTTTTTAGATAAGGAAGCTAATATACTTATACTAAATATAGAGTATGACCATACTATTAAGCTAGAACTAGGGAAGTAACCCCTATTCAGACTAATATATAACCTTTCTACTACAGAGCTAAAGGTCTTGAAGATATATATTAAGGAAGCACTAGAGAAAGGCTAGATTTAATAATCTAAAAGCCCTGTAGGAGCACCTATCCTTTTTATACTAAAGAAAGATAGTGGCCTATAATTATATATTAACTACTAAGGCCTAAATACTATTATTATTAAGAACTACTACCTACTACCTCTAATTAGCAAGATACTAGACAGGCTATTAGGAGTAAAGATCTTTATATAGCTAGACCTATATAACACATACCATCACATCTAGATTAAACCAGGCAATAAGTGGAAGACTACATTCTAAATATAATATAGGTACTATAAATATTAGATAATACCCTTTAGACTAGTTAATATACTAGCAACCTTCTAGGCTTATATTAATAGTATACTAAGTAACCTACTTAATATATGCTATATCATCTACCTAGATAATATATTAATCTATTCCTAGAATAAGAAGAAGCATAAAAGATATATATAAGTAGTTCTATATTAACTATAGAAGGCTAAGCTATATGCTAAGCTTAGTAAATACATATTCTATATCAAAGAAGTAGATTTCCTAGGCTTTATAGTTAGAATCTATAGAGTGTGCATGGAACCTAAGCAAATTAAAACTATTAAAGATTAGCCTATACTATGTAGTATATAAGAGATATAAGTCTTCCTAGGCTTTATAAACTTTTACTATAGATTTATTAAGAAATACTTACAGATTACTACACCCCTATTAGAGCTAATAAAGAAGGATAATAAAACTATATAATTTATACTAATATAAGAGGCACTGCAAGTATTTAAGGAGTTAAAGTAATACTTTATAACTATACTAATACTATAGTATTTTAACCCTAAACTACAGATTTAACTACAGACAGATATATTAAAATAGGTAATAACTAGTATACTTACCTAGCTATTTAGAGTAGAATAGCACCTAATAGCCTTCTAGTTAAGGAAACTTATTATAGTAGAGAAGAACTACTAAATATATAACTTAGAGCTACTAGTAATTATAAAGTACTTTAAATAATAGAGGCACTACCTAGAAGGGAGTAGGTTCCCTATCTTAGTATTATCTAACTATACTAATTTATGCTACTTTATAATAATAAAGAAGCTAAATCTATATTAGATAAGGTAGGTAAAATACCTATCTATATTTAATTTCTTAATTAAATATTACCCAGGGGCTAGCAACCCTATAGATATATCTAGTCATTACCTAGACTACATAGAAATAACAGAAATTAAGGATGTAGACCTACTATAGCTACTAATATTATAAAATAAACTATATATAGGGCTATTAAGACTAGATAAACACCTTCTGCAAAGAGAAATATAAGTATATATAGTATAGCTTAGGGGGGCATAAGAGATAAACTAGGAGCATCTTATAGATATCTAAATAAAAGCTACTACCCATAGACAGAACATACTATTAGATAAGAGAGATGCTACTAGTATTATAGGAGTTCTAGACCTCCTAGTACTATAGAGTAATATATATAAGATACTTACCTCTAAGATAGCCTACTCTATAGACATCCTAATAGCTATAGTAGATCTATTATAAATTATTTAAGATGTTAACATATTCATATAGCAGAAACTACTTAATATAGAAGGAGGGAACATAGATAAGCTAAGTTACTTAAAATAGAAGGTTAAAGATAGACTTCTTTAATATAGAAATTATATCTATATGCTAAAGTCTGCAGCACTATATATAGAGATAATAAGAATAAACTATAATAATCTATAGGGGGGTTATTACTAGCATAGACACACCTTAGAAAGTATTAAGTATAGATACTTTTAGCATAAGTTAGTACAAGATATTAAGGTGTATATTAAGGAGTGTAATATCTACTAAAGAATTATAGTATATAGGTATAAGCCTTATAGTAAGCTAGAACCACTACCTACTCCTATAAAAGTGGTATAGTAGGTAAGTATAGACTTTATTACAGGCCTCCCACTATCTAAATAGCAGGGGAAGGTATATAATATAGTAATAATAGTTATTAATCTCTATATAAAATACTTACTCTATATTCTAATAAGGAAGGATATTAATATAATATAGCTAGTAGAAATATTCTATAAAAAGGTTATACTACTACTAGGCATGCCAGAGAACCTTATATTAGATAGGGGCAGCCTATTTACTAGTATATTCTAGTTAATACTCTGCTACTGCCTAGGAGTATATAGAAGGCTATTAATAGCCTTTTACTTATAGACTAATAGGTAAATAAAATATATAAACCAGGTCCTAGAGTACTATCTATAAGGGTTATGTTAGCTAGATGTAAGATAACTAGACTAGATAGCTACTAATAGTATAGTTTATCTATAATAATATAACATATAGTGTACTAGGCATATTACTATACTTCATACTTATAGGTTTTAAGGCAAACCTACAGATTAATATACTAGCCCTAAAAGATATAAAAGCACCTACTATAGCAGATAGGGCAAGAGAACTAGATAAAAATTATATAAAACTACACATCCTACTTATAAAATTAAAGAAGCAGATGAAGAAGTGGTATAATAAGAAATATACTAAGATATTACTAAATATTAATAACTATATTATGCTAAGAGCAAAGAATATTACTATCCTAAGACTAAACCAGAAGCTTATAAGCAGATTACTTAGCCTATTCTAGATTATAGAGAAATAGGGTAAATAAGCATATAGACTATACTTACCTAAATTATAGAAGATATATAATATATTCTACATATCACTGCTTAAGCCTTATAAAGGAAATACTAAGTAAGTACTATACCTAGGGCCTATAATTATTAAAGATAGTAAAGAATAGGAAATAGACACTATCCTAAGATATTAAAAAGTATATAATAAAGATTAATACCTTATCTATTAGTGTAGATAAGAAGATGAGTATAATATATAAGAACCCTATAAGTATATTAAAGATACTAAAGCCTATAAGTAGTTTATAAAGTCTATAAGCTAGAGTAGATAGTTAACTAGAAGAACTTTATTAATTAAAAAAGGCCTAAAGGCCATACCTATAGTATAAATAAGAAATAACAGAACAGCTTAACCCCTAAAGGGGGAGTAATTATAGTCTATATAATATAGTTAGCCTAATACTAGTATAGCTAGAAGAGCATAGACCCTACTTACCTAGAAAAGAACTATACTATAGCAGCCTAGATACCTACTAGGGCAGGCAGGGCTATTAGAGACCTAGGCACAGATATAAAAGGGGGGGTTAGGGAGCTAGTAGTAGCAACAGGCACTAATACAGAGGTAGCCTTATATAGCAGAGGACCACCATTCATAGTAACCTAAGCCTAAAAGGCCTAAGCCATATAGATAACAGCCTCTAGGGCAAGCCTAGTAATATAAGGGTAGGTGACCTTAAGGGCTACCTAGGTAGTAATAACAGTATTAGTAGCTATAAGAGCACTAGTAGGAAACTTTAAAAGAGAGTAGAATTAGTATCTATAATAAGGATAGAGTATAAGGGGAAATATACTAATTAGCATGGCTAGTACAGGCCATAATAATAGAGGTACTTAGCCCCTCTAGGCATGTAGCTATTACAGAATAGTAATAGCACCCCCCCACCCTAGCTAGGCACCTACAGGTACTAGTAATAATACTCCTTAATAAGAGTATAGCCTAGACTAAGGAGGAGGGCAGGTAATAAGGTAGCAGGAGGTGGCAGTAGTAGTAGTAGTATAGTAAAGATAGGGATAGTAATAATAACACTAATTAAGGCACCCCCCTAGCTGTAAGACATACTATATCTATAACTAGTATAAGTAGTAGTACACCTATAACTAGGAGGGTAACCCCAGCAGCTATAAGTAGGAGTAGAAGTAGTAGTAATAGTAGTAGCAGGAGTAGTAGCCTAGTAAGTAGCACAGGCATAGTAGGTAGTAGAGCTATAGGAATAGTTATTAACTATATTTCTAAATATAAAGTTAGCATTCATCTAAATTCTAGTAAATATAGCAAGGGATCTAATATATTTATAAGCTAATAAGGCTAACAGCTATTAATATAGAAAGGAAATAAAGGAAATATACCTAGAAGAATACTAAATTAAAGGAAATAATATAAATAAAGCTATAAAGAGCATTAAATATATAAGATAAAATAAAGAGATATAATAAAGGAAATATAAATAAAGGGAATAAGCTAACTATTATAGATATCACAGGAATCCTAGCTAAATTAAAGATAAAAGCTATAGAATACTAAAATCTATTATAAAATAAAGAGTAAATATGCCCCTGCTTAAGAAATAATAAAATAATAAGAAAAGAAACCCCTAAGTAATAACTAGAAGCTATCTCTATACTAGGAGTTACACATACTTTATTAGAATAATTATATAATTATATAAATATAAGCAAATCATATCAACCTATAATAGGAGAACTAGTGACTATATATACTTATAGAAAGAAGGAGATATAGATCTTATAATAATAAAGATAATTATATAAATAATAAAGAAGTATATAGTAAAGAAGAATAGAAAAGATTACTTATAAATAATAAATTTAATATCACTAAAGAGGGAGAAGAAGGGAAAGAAAATATCTATATATCTATAAAGCTAGAAGTACCTATAGCTACTATACTACACTAGTAAGTAATAAGTAAAGCTATTTAAATATATTTATTATAGGTAAGATAATAAGATTAAATCACTATATAATAGTATTTACTAAAATAAGTAACATACTAGTTAGTAATAACATTACTAACCTACACTAATAAAAGTAGTAGAGTAATGATGATATCTACTATCTAACCTAACTAATAAGGAGGCATAGTTTATATAATAAAAAGAGATATTATAATTAACCTCTGGCTACAGGAACACAGCACACAAAGAGGGGAGATAACTATTAGGTATAGAAGACCTGTACATAGCAAACTATAAGGGGTTACATGGGTAGCATGTGACCTATAAAGATATCATCTCTGCTAAGGTGTAAGAGATGCTCGCACCTTAGTAATTAGTTTAACTATGAAGGCATTGCTACTACCACGCTATCCACCATTTAATAGAGAGCATTCTATAGGTGCTCTCACAGATAGTATGGTAGATAGTATAGTAGTTAAAATTTACTAAATAATAGTAGTTAAACTTAAACTAAATTAAACTAAATCTAACTATAGTTAGTTAGTATAGGCTAATCTAGACATATCCTAGCCTAGTAATAGGTTTTTATAGTTAAACTTAAACTAAATTAGAATAGATTAGGTTTAGTTCTAATTTCTAAAATTTAAACTTAAAATTACAGTTGTTTAGTTCTAACTATAGTTAGACTTACCTGAACTCAGACTGAATGCAACTCTAGTTATAGATATCTTTATAGGAGATGCTATATTATATTTAGATCTGTTATAGAGAGTTAAACCATCTCTTAATAATCTTTAGATCCTTATATTAAGCTTAAGTATAATTATATTATTAAGTATATTGAGATTTAATCTCCTTATATTAATTAATGAAGATAGACACCCAGTTCTTACTAATAGGTTTAAATCTAGAGGGATTATCTGCCTGAAGAAGGATATTAGCTATTTCTTACACATAGGCTGGCCTAGGGGGCACTCTACATAGATCCCTGGATAATATCTATTCCACTAATAAATCTTCCTGCATAGATAATAGTCGGTGATTATAGTTGCATTTTTTGATTTGATATTAGCATCCATTAAGTTGGTCACAGAGTATAGATCTAGGGCCTAGGCACATCAAATATTTCTGCAGCATATTAAATATTAGAGATTTCCTTCTTTCTCAAAGCAGATATTGCTAGTTGGATCCTTCCCTCTTATTCCACTAAATTTTTAGTGGTTTGATGCGATTTTGGTGGCATAGTAGCTATTTGGATAGCTTCAAGTTCGAATATGTTGAACGCGTGGGGTGGCGGCTGACCCGGGAATTACGTTAATTTGACCCGCAATAGCCGCTGTAAGTTGAGGATCAGGACTAGTGAACGCAGCTTGCCAACAAGGTCGGTAGCCTGAGAAAGGAATCGGGATCTAGATCTTCAGAGACTTGTTGGTCAGGCGACGGACTCTATACGTCGGTAAGTATTGTTGAACCTCGACTATCTGAACTCTATCTGGGCTCTTCTGACTATCCAAAAAGAGAAAATGGCCAAATATATCTTCTAAAACCAAAAGGATTGCTCGCTGTATATATCGTAATTTTGCATGTCATCCATCACCTTCCCTTTGAGTTACCTTGCAGGAGTTTCCCCCTAAGATAACGCGTCACCCGTCCAAACAGACCACGTATTGAACCCCTCACGTAATCCATGTCGTGGTGCCGAAGTGTATCGACCGAGAATGCAAATGCGCTGGTCTGATATGCCTGTATTTCAGATCCCGTAGGGGCAGGCCCATCGACTTCAAAGCCCTGGACTTGGCAAGTCCACTCTTCAACATCCACCCACCCCACATCGATTGCCTTGTCAAAGTACTCGCGGAACCTGGCACCGGAGCCTTGTAGATCTTCGCGGTCATAGATCTCCCGCAGTCTGTATCTGAAGTCGCAGATGTGCCATGTCGCATACCCGTGGATAAAACCGTGGATGGTGGCCAGCATGTCCGGGTCTTTGTCCTTCAAGATTTCCAAAATCCGTACGCAAGCATGGATTGTATCGTCGGTGAGACGTTGGAGGGCCTGCTCCATCGTGATTCCGTCCACAGTGCACCAGTTGGTCACCAGATTGGCCTCGTCCTGGTCATATTCTTTGTAGAATGAGAAAAGATCATTCATAAGGGCCACGGGTCCGTCGATTTGCGCCATCACGCAAGACATCTCTGCAAAGAGCTTCTGCTCATCGAATTTGGAAGCGGGGAAGATGGTCCCCGCGACAGCACCACCGAGGCAGTTCAATCGTCTGAGGAAAAGTGGGTAGCAGTCGGCACCAGGGTAGCCCTGGAAATTGTGCTGCTCGATCCAACAGCCTTCGAAGTAATCAAAAGTGCAGCGCATGATGTTGAAGGCACAGAAGCTGCCGTAGTGTCGGAGGAGACGGGGCAGATGTGAATTGAACAGCACCCAGAAGGGGTGTTTCGGTTGCTTGCCCTGGATAAGGTCTGTCCAGAAGGAAATCATCTGGGTAGTGGGTTCGCTGCTGATCTCGTCATCCAGAACGTTAATGATGGACAGATATATGGAGACGTCTACTTGGGCTTCCCGAGGTAACTTGCTCCAACAATAGACAATGAAATGGGAAATGGTCCGAGTGACAGCAGCAATTCGGCGGGGAGCCACCCCTTTAAGGATTCTCCTCGGAAGAGGCTCGGTAAAGTATTGTGCAGTCTTGGAATGAACATAACGGAGGCCTTCAACCCGCTCCTCGTGTGTCAGGTTGTCATCATGGTACTCAATGGCATCAAGGAAGCGCACAATGGATTCGCAGTACGTGTTGGCGGGGAAGGTATTCATGTCCATGATGGAGGCAATTCAAAGAAACTTGAGATGCTCGTTGATGTCTTCGACAGGGTGGGACGGAGGCTGCTTAAGTACCTTGGAAACATCATTTATCAGATGGACAGGAGACTTGGGGAGCTGACCGGCGCCCTCTTGTGCTCTACTCCAATCCTTTAGCGCGATATGACCATCTGGTCCATTCTTTGCCACGAGATGGAAGAGGGGAAGGAGAGACTGCTTGACGGCAACAACTCCGTCCATCCACGCTCTAGTCGATCAACATTACCGCCCCACATGTCCACGTCATAGTCGACGAGGTGAATGAGGTGAGATCGAAACGCGAGATGGATCATTTTCGGCTTGATAGTACTCCAACATATTAGCAGGATGAACCCCCCAGCGCCCTGCCTTGCAGCCGGATGCCGAATATCGGACTCAACTTAGCGGACATGAATAGGTACATGAGCTAGACTTGGTAGTAGGCCCCACCAACAGACGCAAGGGAGAAATTAATGCGCTGGATCTCGGTGGTGTGAAGATACAATGGCATTATCCAAGGGTGAAGAGGTGGTGATAACAATTGGGGCCAAATGCAGGCCCGCCATATGCATGAGCCGGAGTCATAGTTCCACCTGTATCTACTCTGCAGGCCTTGGGGGAGCCAAGGACCAAGGATCTTTATGCCACATGTCAAGGTGTTAACCAGAATATGCACTATCATTTCTACTATACTAGAAATGGGGGTCTAGACACCTTTTTAGCTTAGTGGTTCTGATGGCTGATAGTCATGAGCCTGGAAGCCCTACACCTCTGAGCCCCCAGGTTTAAATCTGAACTAGCACAAAGCCACAAGATCCTGATCTACATAGACTAAGTATCCACAGAGGTTAAGTTATAAGCACAGACCTAGGCCGTGCACTACAACTAGCCTAGTGACATGGCCTAATGAAGACCTGATGAAGCCTAAACCAACCCAGATATGGTATGTGAAGGTCAGATATACCAGTATATCATAATACAGCCAATATATACCGCTATACCTGGGGGGGTGTGTTAACCAGAATATGCACTATCATTTCTACTATACTAGAAATGCAGGTCTAGACACCTTTTTAGCTTAGTGGTTTTGATGGCTGATACACGGTCTCCTCGTAGGCCAGACAAACTTCTTTTTCCCAACTCCCCGCAACTCAATATTCGCATTTCTCCACCTCTTTCTCATCACCTCGGACGGCCTGTCGTGATCATGCTATTCCAAGACCTCTCTTTTCCCGCGGTCATCGGCGCAGCCTTTGGTGTGTTTGCTATATCTGTAGTCGCCCGATGTATTTACGATCTTTTTTTTCATCCGTTGCGCAACTTTCCCGGCCCCAAACAGGCAGCCATATGGTCTTTCTATGAGTTTTACTACGATGTCATTAGAGATGGCACTTATCTCTGGGAAAATGAGAAGATGCACCAAAAATACGGTACAGTGGCTAATTCAAACCATCCAGAATCCAACACACGCTGACTACTCCCAAAGGGCCGATTGTTCGCATCAACTCAAGATCTTGGCATATCCACGATCCGGAATATTTTAGCACTATCTACGATGGAAGTGGACGCAAGGTTAACAAATGTCGACATATAACACCACTAGACTAAAAAGGTGTCTGGACCTATCAGTCTAGGGTCTTATACTTTTTAACACACCCCCCTAGGTATAGTGTTGTAGCAGTGCATAGTAATATACCTAAACCTTTATATACCAGAACTCTAAGCTGTCTGGGTTGGTTTAGGCACTAATCAGGTAGTAATCTAAATCCTTCTAGGCTAGGCTATTTATAATACATGGCCTATTCATATACTCCTATATACATACTCTATATACTCCAGCACTCCTATGCTCTATATATTCAGAAAAGACTGTGCTATCTTAGAATTAAACCTAGGGTCTTAGGGGTTGTAGGGACATCTAATCATATACTATGTCTGCTATGGTAGGGCTTCTAGGCTTATAACTATCAAAATATAACACTACTAGACTAAAAAGGTGTCCGGACCTATCAGTCTAGGGTCTTATACTTTTCAACAACAAAGAACTGTCAGCTATGTCTGGTTACACATTCCCGCATTCCACCATCTCCACTCTCGACCACGACCTCCACCACAAACATCGCGCCATTGTGAGTCCGTATTTTTCTAAAAGGGCCATTGCGGACATCGAGCCAGTCATTCACGAGCGTCTGGATGCATTGATTTCGCGTCTTTGAGAAGCAAAGGGAAGCACCGTTGACCTGACGTGTCCCTTTTCTGCCTTCACTGCGGATGTTGTCACCTACCACTTCTATGGGTCTCATGCAAACTACGTTGGCAGCAAGGCCTTCAAGTACGGACTCAAGGATGCACTGACTGTGTTGTTGAATCTGTACAACCTCACGCGCTTCCTGCCAATCCCCGCAACTACACTCAAGAACCTCCCGTTGCCAATCCTCGGGTTGATTAACCCGAACTTCCCTGAGGTCGTGTCGGCGAGGGAGGCTAACAAAAAGATGGTTTTGAACCACCTCAAAAAGCCTGATGAAGAGAAAAAGGCCATCAAAGACGCGAGATCCAAGTCTGTCATTGTGAGCGCTTATCCCAATGTCCCCGACGCGGAGAAAACACTGGATCGTCTGTTGGATGAGGGTGAAACCATCATTTTTGCTGGGGTTGACACCCCCGCGAGGACACTCGCCGTCGCCCTGTTCCACCTACTCAATAATAAGGATGTACTGATGAAGCTGCGGAAAGAATTGCAGGCTATTGCAAAGTCAGATGGTCAACAATGGACCACGACAGAGCTTGAGGCTGTGCCCTATATGGTGCTATTCCCATGATTCATCTGCCGATAACTGACTGACGCGTGTTACAGAGAGGCGTCGTCCAGGAAGCAATTCGCCTTGCGTACGGTTTAGTCGTGCGCATTTCAAGAATCTCCCCACACGAAGCTCTGCCCAGGTCCTCAAACTGCCGGCGCACAAAGTTACAATGAACCGGTCATTCCTCAATCTGTGGCGGTGATCCAATCACAGCAATGCAGGTTACCTCTCAATTCCAGACACGCTGTGGGCTGGCTGTGGGCGTTAGAGACGTGTTGCAAAGCAAATCTCTGACTGAATTAGCACAGAAGTCCAGCATAGTAAGTCCAGAGGCAGAGGGCACGGTCACCACCCCTGCCACTTTCAACCTCAGCCCCATCCAGCAATTGTATTTTTGGATCTTTGCACCCAAGGGCTCAGATATCCGCAAAGAAAACCACTTCAATCAAAGTGTCTGCCTTGCAGCTGAATGCGATATCGACGTCAGTAGATTGCAGCAAGCAGCTAAGGGGCTGGTGAGAAAGCATCCCATGCTTCACACTCGCTTTCATTTGACCCCAGATGGATGGAAACAGAGGGTTGATTCGAGTGTGATTGGTTCATTTCACTTCTCTGCACAAGTCATCCAGACTCCCACCACAGCCGAAGCAGTCATGTCATCAGCAGAAACGCAGTTAAATATCAAAGACAGACCACTCTTCTCAGTCAACTGGATTCGCGTGGTATCAAACAATAAGAATCTGCTCTTCCTCACTGCACACCACCTGGTCATCGACATTGTTTCCTGGACCATCATCATCCGTGACTTGGAGGACCTGCTCCAAAATCCCTCAGTGGGCCTCCAACATAAAGCGACATCGTTCCAGACCTGGGTTCGGTCATTATATGAACACAGCAAAGCGTACAAAGCCTTAGGCAAGAATTTAGGGAGTCATGTCCCTCGAGGCGACCGGGGATTTTGGGGACTTAGCCCCAAGGCCAACGTCTATGGAGACTGCTAGAGTGAAGAAATCACCCTTAATGAGGAGCATACCTCCCTTTTATTCAGCAAGGACAAACAGCTACGCACAGGGCCAGTCGAAGTCTTGCTTGCTACCCTTTTCCACTCCTTCTGGCAGGTATTTCCTCACCATCCATTACCGACTATTTTCAATGAAGGTCATGGCCAGGAGTCATGGGATCCCAGCATTGATGTATCCAACACCATGGGTTGGTTTACCATGCTAACACCAATTCATCCTGACATTGTCCATGGTGATCCGATTGAGGTTCTTCGGCGGACAAATACGTCTGACGCCCTCGTCTCCTTCTAGTCACAATTCGTCCCCTCGATTGCGGAACCTGAAAGCGCGACCACAACATACAGAAACGTAGAGGTGGCATTCAACTACGCTGGACGCGATCTACACTCAAGGCAAAACAACAGTCTCTTTACTCCAGAGCACAGTGTTCGCCTCTCAGGTATCGGCAGCGCTGTGAAGCGCCTGTCGGTGGTTAGGATTAAGGCATCAGTAAGGCAAGGCAGGATCCATGATGGGTTCCATTATAATCAGCAAATGCGGCGGGGGGATGCTGTGAAACGCTGGGCCCAAGCCTACCTTTTCTCCCTCAAGGAACTGCTGCAAAAGCTCTCCATGTCTCCACCAATCTACGCTCCAAGTGACTTCTCGATAGCAGCGGGCATAACGGACAACAATCTGTGCTCCTCCAAACTCGTCTTCAGTCTCGGGCGGGAAACTTGTCTGAGGTCGAGGACATATACCCTTGTTCACCCGTGCAGCAGGGAATCTTCATTAGTAAATCAAAGGACCCGAGCCTATATAATGTTGTGCAGGTGTATAAGATAATCTCACCACCAGATAGCGGCCCGGTAGATGTGGACCAACTTGGGGCGGCATGAGAAGCAGTCATTTGCAGACATTCCATCTTACGCACCACTTTCTTTCCATCTAGCTCCGGGCCAAACCAAACGCCTTCATTCAGGTAGTATGTAAAGAGTAGAAAGCAGAACTCCTCAGGTGCCGGTGCAGTCATTCCACTGATGTTATCACTACCTTTGCGTCCCTTGGACGACCACAATATGCAGAGGGTCAACCAAATCATAGACTCGCTGTCTGCGAGACATCAGAGGGGACATATATCCAGCTTGAGATCAACCATGCTCTGATAGACGCATCATCATTACATCTGTTAACTCAGGACCTCTGTAAGGCATACTATGGTGCTTTGCCCTCGGGACCGGCACCATCCTACAGCACCTACACATCCTTTTTACAGAAAGTCCCCGCCGACATCTCGCTGGCATACTAGACTAACCGTTTGTCTGGAACATCACCATGTGAGTTCCCATTACCACCATCATCACAACAGCCAGGAGCCGCTGTCAGAAAGGGGCCCTGGAGTCACGTCCAGGCGGAGCTTGATGACATGCAGGAATTGCACAGGTTTCGTGATACGTACGGAGTCACAATAGCGAGCCTCCTGCAATTGGCCTGGGAACTCTTGCTCTCCAGACATGCTGGACTGAACGACGTTGTCTTTGGGTTTCTAACCAACGGCAGGGACTCTTCCATACCAGGAGCCGATGCAATAATCAGACCAATGATCAACATGATGGTCTCACGCATCAAGTTTGACAGTATGTCAGACCTAACCGCCGCGGATATGGTCAAACAGGTGCAGGAAGACTTCCTGGCGGCACTCCAGTACCGGAGAACCTCGCTTGGCGAGATCTAGCATGCACTCGGGCTTTCCGACATTGGCCTCTTCAAGACCGCCTTATCCTACAGGGGCGAGCCCACCGATAACGACAGCGCGGCAGACTCTGCTCAGCTCACGGTCCAGCGAATTGCCGGAGAGGACCCCCCGGAATACGATCTAACCGTTCATGTCATTTATGGCAAAAGAACATTAACCCTCTTCCTTCAATATGCTTCACCGGTCGTCAGCGACGGACTGGCCCACCGTCTGTTGGACGGGTTGCATTCTGTGCTCTTGTCCATCGTGAGAAACGCCGATTCTCCCTTAAAGGAATTGGACGTCCTGTCCCCTGTGGATATCGACAAGCTCCGAAGATGGAATTCAGAGATTCCGAAGACCATGGAAACATTGGTCACAGACCGGATATCATGCAGTGCTTTTCTAACCCCGCTGCCCCAGCTGTATGTGCCTGGGATGGTTGTTTGGATTATTGGGACCTGCATCACTGGGCTTCTCGCCTTGCCACTACTTGAGAAGAGAACTGGGTGTCCATGAAGAGGTGATGGTTGGCCTCTGTTTTGACAAGTCAATGTGGGCCATAGTCGCCATGCTTGCAGTGCTTCAAGCTGGGGGCGTTGCAGTGCCACTGGGGACCCAAGCTCCATCACAGCGGTTGAGGTTTATGCTGGCTCAGACGGGTGCAAAGGTTGTCCTCACCACGAGGAAATATTCCAAGCAATTCGAAGAGATGGGAGTGCCTCACGTCCTGAATATTGACGAAGCAGGGCTGTCAGCGCTGTGTCCGCTCAGTCAATCATCTGAACTTCCACCCCTAGCCCTTACGGCTACCACTGCTGTTGTGGTTATCTACACATCAGGGTCAACTGGCCAGCCTAAGGGCGTGGTCCTGACGCACGGGTCCTTATCCACCGCCATTGAGCACCACGGGAGAATCTGGAAGATGGCGCCCAACACCCGGACCCTCCAGTTCTCGGCATATGTTTTCGACATCAGCCTTCTGGAGATCCTCTCCACCCTTTCGTCTGGTGGCTGCGTATGTGTCGTCTCCGAAGAGGACCGGATGGATGGTGAACGACTGGCGGCCACGATGGAGTCAATGAGCGTCAACCTGGCGCTTTTGACCCCTACTATAGCTGCTCTGCTTGAGCCCCAGAGCGTCCCCACACTGAAGGCGCTCGTTCTTGCAGGAGAGAAGCCTTCCCCGGCCATCCTACAGACTTGGTCTCCGCATGTCAATGTATTCAACAGCTATGGCCCAGCAGAATGTACGATCTTATGTTCCACCACCCGCGGTAGTCGGACGGGCAAACACGACGCTGCCAACATAGGCTGGGCTTTTGGCTCGCAGCTATGGGTGGCTGATCCGACCAATAGCAACACACTTGTCCCCCTCGGGACCGTGGGAGAGTTGCTGGTTGAGGGGCCTCTCCTCGCCAGGGAGTATCTAAACAGTCCGGAAATGACGTCAAAGGCCTTCATAGTGGACCCCACCTATATCACGAGGCATAGACTCGGGCCGCAAAGTCCTGCGCGGAGGATGTATCGCACCGGGGACTTGGTGCGACAAGACCCCTCCAATGGGTCTCTCACGTATATCGGGCGGGCCGATGACCAAGTCAAGATCCGCGGTCAGCGGGTGGAACTGGGAGAAATTGAATATTGGGTGAAGGCAAAGTTTCCTGATGTCCACGACGTGGCTGCAAATATTGTTGATACCGGGGAAGTGTGCCCAGGCTCTGATAGAGATAGTAGTACGCTTCTTGCAGTTGTGATGGTCATCCCGAAGCAGCTGGATACTTCCCCAGAAGGGTCCCAGGACGAGGAGACATCGACCATACCATTGATGCGGCTCTCGGACAAGTTACGTCAGTCCTTCATCCAACTCCGGACTTCGCTACTGGACGTCCTGCCTCTCTACATGGTGCCTCAGCTGTATCTCCCCTTTGCACAGCTGCCTTTGACAGACTCCGGGAAGCTGAACAGAAGGGCGACATGGGAAGCCGTCCAACGGTCGTCGCCGATGCTGTCTCAGTATCTCCTCCTCAGGTGTTACTTCTCCCTAATTTCTTGACAGTGTAACCAAATCAGCTTTCAAGGTTATATTGTCACCCTCCCAAGGGTCACTGGCATGGTGAAAGATCCGCCGCCTTAAGGTGCTGAAATGATAGGTCAAGGCTTTGTAGTGTTCAGAATTCTTTTCCGCAGTCAATTTGACATAGAGATAGTGAAGTTGACGCCTGCGGAAAAGTTCCGCATGCTGGAGCTGTTGTATCTCCTCTAATGAATCAAAATTTCGTGGTAAGGTAGGGGTTTGCAGTGATTCCGAGATCTCATCACCATAGTTCTGGAGACTTCGCGGGATGCCGCATTGTAGAAATTACGGGAGAACTGTACTATGGTGCCAATCAATTAACCCAGTGATTTCTAGCTCATTGGAGACAAATATATTGTTGGGCTGCAGATCAGGATGTCGTATGACCGGACGATGAAAGGCAGGACAATTCCGCGGTATGAGGTAAGGCGCAATTTGTAGGTATTTCTCCAGATTGACAATATGTTCGAGATGGGATTGGGCCTGGTAATTGTACATCTCCCTGCGAAGACGCTGAAAATGGCTGGAGAGGTCGTCCAAATGCTTTGAGATATGCAATCTCTTTCGCGGCTCCGGCAGTGAGAACCGCCAAAGAATCTCAGTCTTTCCAGAATTAACAGTCAAGGCCTTCCCCGTATGGGTGTTTCAATCTGAAGGATTACTTACATCGTCCGCGCTCAACTGATAAGTGGAGTCTTTTCCCATACCATAATCCAAGCGACGTCTCGGGGCCAAGACAGAAGCGGCGGGCAAGTCATCATAGTAATAGAGACTGCCACTTGCGGGGAACTGTAAACTAAATAGACGAGACTCTAGTTGCACAAGCTGTGTGACCAGCGTTATCCTCTCCTGTTCAGACAAAGTAAACCAGATGTCACCGAGGTTTTGTCCTGGGACAAGTTCCATGAAGATGTATTCTGTGCCTGCAGAGTTATCTGCAACGGCAGAGTAACCAAAAATCTTAGGAACTGGAATGCCATGAGAACAGAGAAAATCTATTGTTGCGACTTCACTTACGACCACCAGGGAAGGAATTCGCGCAACAATTGGAAGCCGTTCGCATGGTGATCTTAAAACTTCGGTTGAATCCTCCTTCGGCGAGCTTCTCGAAGCCAATAACATCATCTTCCTTCTGCTGAACTGCTACCGCAGCAAGGCGCTTCAATTCAGAGATGTTGAAAGCACGTCTCCTCTCGCGATGTCTCAACGCGTCATTATAGCTAGATTTGGACATCAGTTAAGCAGTTCAGCAGCAAGGAGGTGCTATCACGTAATATACATCCATCGTCCGGTGGTGTACTCGAACAAGTCACAAGGTTCAGGCATCTTTTGCACTGTTGAAAGAGCACGGGCGGCTGCTAAGCTTGTCTTGTGGAGGGTGGGGAGTAACTGGAAACGACTAGAGAATATTGTGCCATGTAAACGCTTAGCCATGGCTGGACTGAACGAAGCGAAGAGGCAGGGCTTTTTTATAAGCGCCTGTAGCCCTTGATCTCGGAAAGTGAGTTATCAGCCATCAAAACCACTAAGCTAAAAAGGTGTCTAGACTTCCATTTCTAGTATAGTAGAAATGATAGTGCATATTCTGGTTAACATGAGTGTTTTTGCCTGGATTGATTTGATTACATCATCCGAACTAGGGCAGTGGCCATGACAGCGTGGGTTCCACCATGACCTTCTCTCCATCTTTTGATAGAAGACGGGACTTTTCCAGCATTCGGTTGCATCTGGAACTTATGGTAAACCTCATCCCCTTTTGTGACCTCCCCATCGTAGTCCCATCAGACCCCGAGCCGTTCTTGCTCCGCTGAACCCTTTGGGAAAGCCGTCTTCCCGCGCCCAGCGCTTGGGTCCATGAATTTTTTCCAGGCATTTCCTTCAACCGCCTTGCTGACGGCAGTTTTAAGTGCTTTCTGCATCCTAGTATTCCTGATACAGAGTGTTAAAAGGCATGAAGCACTTTAAAGGGAGAATATACTTTTCGCGTAGTAGAAAGAGAGACGGTTTAATAGCTATGCAGCAGCACTGCCTGGCATAATGGCAACTGATCAATCCCTGCAGGATTCCACGGGCACCAGCTCTATATGATACTCACCATACACTGACCATTGTGTCAATTCTGCGGGGATTGAAGCACAGTCATGGTTGAAAGATCCACCTAGAACTGCAGCAAAACTTGGGCCTCAGAAGCTTCCAACAAAAGGCGTCCACCATCAACAAACCCTTCGAGGGAACGCATACGAATATCCCGTGCAGGGGCCAGCGGTCCCAGTTGGCTTAATGGTGGTCCGAGACTGGTTTTGGTCCCCGGTTCCTGGAGAATGAAACAGTGACGCAAGCTCGGGGGTTCTGAATGCGGAGGACATGATGCTTTCAGCACTGCCTCTGCCATTTGGATGAGATGGGTTTCGTTTGTTTCAACAAGTGGGTGGCTCAGAATCCGGTCGCTCAGAATGGTGTTATCGTCGGATTGTAGCGCGACTGCTACTTTTGCAAAGGGCTGAATGGCAATCTTGTGAATACTGCATGGGCTCAGAACCACATCTGTACCCAATCTAAGTATACTGATGGTGCTGTTGTCAGACCCAGAAAAAGCCAATGAAAAGGTCTTTATGATAATAAAGTCCTGCACTACTTTTGCATGGGCTTCCCAGGGCTGTACAGCATCGTTCAGCCGGATGCGTGCTGGCACTGTCTGTATCGAAAACTGGTTGATAGTCGGATACGCCACTATTTTATGGCCATGGAAATAGGCCGGCCCACCGTCGAACTGGAAGAGAAGCTGGCCATTTTCGCCATTAAGAATCGAAATCGTCCCCGTTCCCACCCACTGCTCATTACCACTTAGCACCACTAGCTCGTGCTGTTCACCAATGAGTACAAGCCTTCTGCAGGATTTGTTATGGGCCCAGTTTCGTTGCCCGACGACGGATGACTCGTAAATAACAGTGGGGTTGCTGGCTCGGAAGTCGATGCCAACAAGATCAAAAGTGTCACGGTTAGAGCCCCGTCTCGCGCAATGCAGGACAGATCTCCCTATTAAGAGCGGAGTGAGCTCGCCTGGAACCCCATACCTTGGGTCATTGTGCCTGTGGTCTTGCCGCCAGACAGTTTTGCCATCAATTGGCGAATAGACAGCACTTCTAATCGACAGCGTGACAATTAGCGCACCTGGTCGGTGGCATATAGGTTGTACTATATGATCATTACCATACGTACCTGGCACGGTGTTTCCCTGTCTCCCTGAGCCGCAGGAGTAACATGCCCTCCTGATTCATCTCAAGGTACATCAGGACCACATGAACCCTCCAGACCTTCTTGAGGGGAATTTCTTTGGTATGCACAACTGCACCACCTGGAACAGCAAGTTGATGCCAAGATACAGTTAGTTCGTGTGCGCTAGTCCGACCAACTACAAAGTTTCCCACGATGGTCATATCATAGTAACTCGAGAAGCTGAATTCTTGCATTGATGATGGTTTTCCTGACTGAATGCAATGTTGTTGACGGGCTGTGTGTGAGGAAAGGCGCAAAGAATTAGTATCGTTTGACTTGAGTTGTGTATGAATTGCTTCAGAATGTATAATAGACTAAATAAATACCCACCTTGGACTTTGAACGCCTCCCAGATTGCGGTGTTTGGCCCTCGTTGGAGATTGCAGCTAATATGCGGAAAATGGACACGGAATCCAAATGCTGCTACCCACCAGTGTATGGTGTCTCTCCAACCTTTGCTCACACACCCGCAACAAGTGAGATCCGGAGGTGAGAGATACTGTAAGATGAGATTCAAAACATCTCTATGCATACGGGCGAAAGGATCCATATTGGAACTGCTTTGGGTGCCGGTACTGGAACAGCCCTGATCGACTGCTATTCGCTTTGACCTGCCGCTTCTTCTAAGCTGGCCTGCATGCATTGTGGACTTCCTTTTTCGTGGCATGGTAGAAGAATCTTGCGGAGTGTATCTCAAGCTCAAAAGAGAACTATATACAGTCGAGTGATCTTTGCAGGTGTGAATCCCGACTTCTGTCAGGTGTTGTTGTTGACTTATTCTCAGCCTCTCTCCATAAACTCAAAAGCCCCTGACTTGCCGGCCACATGATCTAGATGGCTAATTTGAGGATATGCAAATCATCTTCCGTTCTTGGCACTCGTGTTTGATTCTTGGCACTGGATGTACCAGAGTATACGAGATTGACACGTCTCTTGATGGAGTTGAAGGCCATTGTTTTAGACACGAATTTGTTCTGTCTCTTTCTCTGTCTTTTTCTCTGTCTTTTTCTCTGTCTTTTTCTCTGTTCCTATCTCCTGTCGGTTCTCCAAGGGCATCTTATTCTACATGTATGAACTTTGTGTATGAGATCGTTCCCTCCTATTGAATTATATGACCGCTTGCCCTATTTGGAAGTGATTTGAGTTATTTCCGCCTCATATTCAGCAATGTTCGGCTATTCGGATAACTGGAAAAGGGGCTAAAATTAAAGGCATAAATAGCAGCTAGATAGTCATTTATTTAGAGAAATTAGACCTTCAGTTGAGTTTCAATTAGCCATATAAATTACTAGTAGTTAGTGAATTAAACTAGTATTTCTTATTTTCAATAGTTATAAGCCTAGCTTACCCTTAAGACACACAGATTAACTACTACTATCATTCTTCTAAGGCTTGCATATTAGAGAGCTCTATCTCATAGTGTTAGTAAGATATCTTAGTGGAATTAACTTGCCTGATTAGGAAGAATTAAAGATATATTAACACTACTATCACCCTGAAGCAACATGGATAACTATTATACTAAACTAATCAAGCCCACCATGAAGGTCTCCATCATGCTAGAGAAGCCTGATGATTAGTGGACTTAGGATTTATATATAACTAGCCTAGTAAGAAGCTATGGAGTGCTTAATATACTCTAGAAGGAGAGGCCTTACCCTATTCTACTAATTTAACTAATTTATCTATTAACTCTGGCTAATTAGCAGGCTAGAATGAAATCTACAGAACCCTAGCAGGCCTCAGAGAGGTCCTAGATAAGTAAAGTAAGCTAATTAGATAGCTTATTAATAGCTAAAGCTGCCCTAAAGGCCTTAGTAAAGATTACTAAAGCTAAAATATTATTATATAATCAAGAATTTTTAATCTATAAGAAAGAAAGGGATTAATATTAACTTAATTATTAAGGCCTAGTAGCTATATAGTCTGCTATAGAGTAAATAGTAGCTAGAGAGCATCTCTAGTAGCTAACTAGCTAATTAGATAATAAGGTTAACTAATATCAAAAGCTTAAAGCTAATATAAAGCCTTCTATTAAAATAAGAATAAACTAAATTAAGGAGAAATATTAGAAGATTACTACTAAGCTAGCTAATTAGAGTATATTAAGCTAGCTAAGTAAGTAGGAGAAGGTGCTAAGTATATATATTAAGCTAGGAATAATATAATACACTAGATATATAGGCACTAGGCACTTTCTTATAGTATTAAAGAAGATTAAGCCTTAATATATAAGTATTTAATTAGATTAACTACTAGAGGATAACAAGCTAAATATATTTAATAAGATTAGGTATTATTAAAGGTATTAGGAAAGCCTTAGTTAATAAGAATAGAAGAATATCTTTACTATATTTAAAGGATAATCCTCCCCTTAATTAAATTCTGATTTAGCTAATCAAAATTATAGAAGTAAATAGAATAAGTAAGATAATTACCTATATAGAGAGAAGTATCTTTTTAATAAGTACCTATATATAGTTAATTTAGTAAGGCTAAAGGACTAGAAGCTAAATCTAAATATTATAGAATAATTTAAGAAGCTTAAGTAAAACCTAAAAGTAAAGTATATAATAGATAAAGTAATTAAGCAAGCTAATAATTAGGAAGTATCTAAGATAGTAATAAGTATTTATTATATTAATCTAGCACTATTTTTAATAGAAGAAGGCATATATACACTATAAGATAGCTAGATTATTAATTTAGGAGCAGATCTTAATATCTATAATAATTAAACTTAATTTCTCACCTATAAGCTGGTGGAAGGAGAGTATATATATTTTAGGATAATAGAAGTAAAAATCTATAAATATAGAAGAGTTAATCTATAAGTAATTAGAATAAATTAGGAGCTATATATCTTAAAACTTAGCTAAGTAGCTTATATACCTAACTACTATATAAACCTCCTTTTAACCTTTCAGATAAGAATGCATGGATATTATCATAATTAATATCTTAGTATTATTAAAGATAGTAATAGAAAGCTAATATACTGTATAGAATTAAGGCATAATATGAATATTATGGAATATAATCTAATATTAAATATCTTTATAATAAATTAATATTTAGAGAAGCCCTATGAGATAGCTATAACTACTAAATAATGGCATTAATGGCTTACACACCTAGGAGATAAGGCTATACAGCACCTAGAGGAGGCCATGATAGGTGCTAAAGTATTAAGCTATAAGAAATTAATCTATGAGATGTGCAGATTAGTAAAGGCTATAAAGCAGATATCTTAGACCCCTAGGGAGAGGTCTATAAAGCTATTTAAAAGTATTTATTTTAATTTGATTCTATTGCTAATTACCTATAATAGAGATTAATAGGTAATATATTTTATTTATAAATTAACTAGATAGCATGTAATCTATACTTATCTAGATAAAGATTAGCTTAATAGCCTTATAAAGTAATTCATCTAATAGATTAAAACATAATTTAGCCTTACACTAAAAAAGATGTTTTCTAACTAGGAGCTAATACTTAGAAATAAATATATCTGCACTATAAAGTCTAAAGGCACTGAGATCTACTATTTAATATATTATATTAATAAGTAGAAGGGCCTAATTAAATATTCTAGTAAGATGATTATTAAAATAGCCTATAGTATACATATTAGTGTAAGATTACTAGAGAAGCTATAGCTACATATATTTAATGCTACTATTTATTTACAAAATTAATGTCTGCATAGAGAGGCAGTAGAGGAGAATAGTCAGATAAAATAGATCTGGATCATGCTATATAAGAAGCTTTATAGTAAGAAGCTGTTATTAGTAAATCTATGCATCTATAGATGCAGAGCTTACATTAGGCACTATAAGATCCTAAGGTCAAAGAAGCTAGATCTGCGCATCTAGGTAGGCTATCTTATTAGCTATATAGCATCTAATATATAAAAGATATAGAATCTAGTGACTAGAACAATTACTAATAAGCAAGATATGATATTTAATAAAGATATTATATTTAATCCAGATCAGCCATTCTATGCTAAAGTAATCAAGATATTAGATCTTCCAGAGTTGCCTGTTAAAATTAATAATATACTAGATATTAATAATTTACCTAGCTTAGTGGGGAGTGCAGATGATGAGTTAGATAAGGTTGAAGCTTAGGGGGTGAATATAGTAATTAATAAAGCAACTAAGGCTGCAAGCAATAGCACTATGCCTAATAAGGAAAGTAGTCAGATGGCAGAATTACCTGAAGTAAATCCTGAAGTAAATCTTAAAGCAAAAGTAAATATTACACCTCTAACTCCCAATGCTACCCCAGGAAGATCTATCCAGAGAGATGAACCTATTAAATCTATTGAGCAAAATAATGATTTGGCAGCAAGCCTATAAGATGCTGGAATTCCTGGAGGCTGGATTGATAGCCCATAGAGAGAGTAGCTGATATAACTAGATTTAATGACTCTAAGATCCCTAATAAGAATTAATGATTTACTAGAGCCTGAGACACTTATATAGCTTATAGATACACTGCCTAAGTCCCCAGATTAATTAGAGGCAGAAGATTCACCTTTAAAATAGCTATTTAAGGAAGTTAATAGACTGAGCATTAAGCTAGATAATATTAATAATATCCTATGGAAGCTAAAGCATAGCATAAGTGCTGATCTTTTACTAGATAATATTATTAAAGGAAAATAGGAACATTAAGTACCAAAAGCCTATAGATTTATAGCTACTTAGATAGATGGCCTATAATAATTCTATTTAATATTTATAGTATTTAGAAATAGCCTGAAAGACATGATAATAAAGAAGCAACTTTATTAAGATAAAATACCCCCTATACCTAATAGCTAGAGGGAGATGCAGAAGCATCTCTTAAAGGAACTATTTAAAGCTACTACAGAGTTAGAATATAATATATTATTAGTTTAAGGGACTTTTCAGAAGGTTAGAATACCTAGAGATAAGCAGATTATTCTACTATAATAGGTTTTCACCTATAAATTTAATCAAGAAGGCTATCTAATTAAGGTAAAAGCATAAATCTATATATAAGGGGACATATAGTAGATGATATGTGATGATACTTTAGCTACTACTCTTACTATATAAATATTTTAGATATTAATAACTATTACAGTAGTATTTAATCTTAATATATAGTAAATTAACACTATCAACACCTTTGTCAATAGTGAGCTAGATAAGGAGGTCTATATTAGAATAGTAGAAGGATTCTCTAAATATAGCTATATTTACCTATTAAAGAGAGCCCTCTATAGCCTATATAGGGTACTATGCCTCTGGCAGAAAGATATTTTAAAAGTACTTAGAGAGATAGGGTTATAGAGAATTAATACTAACTTATACCTTTATATAGATAATAAGACTATTATCTTAGTATTTATAGATAATATACTATTTCTTTATTATTATAAAAGCAAGAAGCATGCTGATAATCTAATTCTAAAACTATAAAAATAATATAAATTCTATAATCTAGGTAAGGGAGAGAGCTTTCTAAATATCAAGATTACCAGAGATTAAGTAAAGAGAAAGCTATGGCTTAGCTAATAGGCATATATTAAGAAGATTATTATAAGATATTATTTAGATTTAACTAATTAGAAGGTATGAATACCTATAATAACAGATTAACTACACCCCTATAATAGAAAGGCTATACCTAGCAAGATACACTACTATTAATCTAAAATCAGATTAATCCTTTACACTGCAGTGATCACTTACTTAGATATTACTAAGATAATATTAGATCTATTAAGATATCTATTAAATCCTAGACTAGTTTATTTTAATGTAGCTAATTAGATTATTCTATATCTTACTTTAACAAAGGACTACACATTAGAATATAGAGGTGATTTAAAGGGGAATATCTTTATTATTATAAGTAACACTACCTATAGTAACTAATTAGATTATAGTAGTAGTAAAGGATATCTTATAAAGCTATTTAGTGCTATTATTAATTAGCATATAGGGAAGTAATAGACTATTACTACTTCTACTACTAAGGCAGAATTACTTGCTCTTTCAGAGGCAGCAAAGAATATCTATTAGTAGAAGTAACTATTCCTGGATATTAGATTTAATCCAGAG
The DNA here is from genome assembly GCA_014250555.1 of Aspergillus oerlinghausenensis. Lineage (NCBI taxonomy): Eukaryota > Fungi > Ascomycota > Eurotiomycetes > Eurotiales > Aspergillaceae > Aspergillus > Aspergillus oerlinghausenensis. The sequence continues at coordinate 37,655 of JAAKEQ010000043.1, forward strand.
TATAAGATATCTATTCTATGTGATAATTACTAAACAGTAGGGCTACTATGTAGTAAAGAACCTATAATTTACATAAAGCTATACTATGTTAATATACACTAGCACTAGCTTTAGTAAGAGGTCTAATCAGGCTGCATCTCAGTTAAATGGATTAAGACTAATTATATATCAGCTAATGGCTTGATAAAGATATTACTAAAGAGCAGACATAATGACTTTTGCTGGATAGTTAGGCTTATTAGCTAATTAGGAGGCAGAGATTAAGCTTTAACCTATCTAATGCTATTAATTTAACACAATTTACCTTATTAGGAGATGAATATGGCTTTAACAGCTATAGATTATGTAGCTTTGCCTAAGCAGCTTAGCTAGGGGGGTGTATTAAATTATATGACTGCTTGCCCTATTTAGAAGTGATTTAAGTTATTTCCACCTTATATTTAGCAATATTCAGCTATTCAGATAACTGGAAAAGGGGCTAAAATCAAAGGCATAAATAGCAGCTAGATAGTTATTTATTTAGAGAAATTAGACCTTCAGTTGAGTTTCAATTAGCCATATAAATTACTAGTAGTTGGCGAATTGAACTAGTATTTCTTATTTTCAACACCTCCACATTAGTATGATTATTGTGAATCGTTAAGCTGCACTTTGAAAGAGTCAATGTCTCAGAGTTGGTCCTGATTGATTTCTTCTACCTATCTATTCCACTTCTCTAGCTGAGCGATCTTCACGTGTAAATAATTTCCAGCGGCATCTTGGAGCTTGAGATTGGCTAATGGACCTGAGCGGAAGTTGAAAATTGCTCCCTTAAGGCCTTGATGGAAGGAGTGAAGAAGTATTCACCACCTTTCTGATCAACCCACGGACTGATACCAAGATTAAGCTTAACAGTCTTGTCTGGATTGCTTCCATCATATAAACTTATGTGACCCTCGGGATGATCGGATCGGAGTCTCTGGTTGACAAAGGGGTCCATACCAGGCCCGTCGGGGAAAGTCTTGGTCTTATACTCAGGGAAGGATGAGTTACTCGCCCAGCCTATATTTATTAGCATCTTAAGCAGATTCCAGATGATTAAATCTATGGTAAACTTACGAGTCATGAGGAAGTTGAACCCGTCCCGAATAAGACTCTGGTAGCACGTAAAGTAGATCCCTCGTTGTTCAATTGTTCTCCTCTCCCGCTTTTCCTGCTCGGTGAGTTCAGGTCCAAAGGTGATACCACGACGGAGGATAACACTAGCATCCTCTTCTTGTCCTTCGGCCTCAGACTCGTCACTGTCCGGCTCTGGAAGCTCCGTGGTATCGCCATCTTCTTCAGTCCCGACGTCACGTTTCTTATCGGCTCGAGGACGCATCTTGCGGATATGAGCGGCAAACGGACAACCTTTGATACTCTTCTTGGGTCTGAAATCAAACTTGTTGTCGAATGCCAAGTCTGGATTGTCCTCATCGACGGCCTTGGCGACAGGGGCTCCTGATTTCCATTAGTTCTTGCCTAGTCGGTGGATCATAACATGATATGGGAATGGTAGGCCTACCGCTCTTCCATCGTCCCATCAGATGAGCACCCAGCTTCGCAGCACCATTGGGTCCTTTAAAGTTAGTTCCTGGGACTTTCGGTGCCCACTCCTCGAGGAACCTTTCAAATTCGGGAACCTTTTGGTCAAGCTGACGAAAGACGAGGAAACTGCCCTCCTTAGCCCACTCAGGGCCTCTTTTCAGATTCAGGTCACCTTTGTGGCCTAGAAAGATGTACCTAAATCTTATTAACGGGCAATTCACAGCTGTTGACAGGGTCTGGCACACCCAGGAGGACAGGCATGGGGTTCACCCTTTGCGGGGGGATCATCCAGGCCTTTAATCCTTGGTTGAGAGATGTGATCCTCGTAACCAAAGCTACAGAATCAGCAGCATTCACAGACAATAAAATGAAACTAGGAGAAACCGTACTGCTCTTTGCCACGGTTTGCACCCGGACGCTGTTGGCCATCTCTTCTGAAGGCAATCTTCATGCTGGCCCGATTCGCGTCCCCAACATTGAAGGCATCCTCGAGATCATAAACCTTCTTGCGCACAGCTTTCGCAGTGTGGGCTGCGACAATGAGAACACCGTCGACTCTCCACTCCCAACGTTCAAGGCCTTGCTTAGTTTCGTTTCCGGGAGGAGCGCTGAAGTCCGGATGCAAAGCAGCAGGGCTATCGGCACCTTCATAGACGAGGTCATCGAACATTCCTTTTTCGAAAAGACCTTCGTTAATCCTATCCCTGCAATAATCATCCGGATCCTTCTCCAGAGTCGCGGCAAATTGCGCTTCAACTTCAGGAGGTTCCACCTGAGAAAGTGTGATGATATCAATATACACAGCTATCAAACCAGTACGTAATTGAGGAGAGAGCGGCGAACCTTGAGCAAGCCCATGTGGGTAAAGGCAATGTTCACTGCGGTAAAAGGCTTCCGGTCTGCTTCGGGAATATCACGTCGGGAGCTTGCGCATGCTTCTTCCAGCTCGCCAGTTGACTTCAGGTGGTCCTCGCATTGAGTCCCAGTGGTGATCTCCCCATTGTCAAGGATATCCCTGAGGTGTATTCTGAACCTCTCTTGATTGGTGATCTTAAAAAAGAGGTAGGATTCATAGTACTTGGGGAGACGGGGCCAGATGCTGCCCTGGATGTTGTCAGTGTCGACCACTCGCTCTTGCTTGTCGACAGGCATGTTGATAGCGTACTCTGGAGAGTGTAATGGGAATGAGTTGTGCTACGCGCTCTGAGTACTGGTGGCCCCTTTTATGTCTGTATTCAGGCTGAGGGCGAGTATTCGATTTCATCACCAGGATCAGCAGCTTAGCTCCCCCTCCTTGGGCTCCCACTATCCCTCCATTTAAAATGAAAACTGCATCAAACATCACGGCCTAAAGCAATCGATAATGAATAGACCATGATTTGTGGATTCCTCGACCCAGAAAAGGTGAGGATCGTGATGCAATTCCTTTCTCCACACACTGAAGCAGATCTGTCGTATGTGCGGCGTGTTGATCCACTCCTCCTGCCACTGTGAGGATGACGTTCAATGTGATCAGTCAGTTATCCACATATGGTGACGGTGAGGAGGATGTGTGATTCTACGCTGATCTAGCGGACCCCGGTGTCTGAGATCACACTAATCACATCCCGTAGATTAGTATCTAGTAATTCGGATCATCATCGGCACAGACTTCAGCATTTCTTCAGCTGAACAGTGGGGATAGTGGAGTCCAACGTGATGCCTGCAGACACTATTGCCCGATCTTGTTGTATATCAATATCATATATAGCATGAGCACTTAGATATGACAAGCTGTGAACAAAACTCTCAGCTCAGTATGATAGATACATGGAACTGGAGGGGAAGGATGGCAGGACCGAGCCGTCCGCATGCTGGAGCTGAGCAGATCCACTTGGGAGTTCGCCCCGTATGATAGATTCGTACAAAGCGTCAACTAGAACCATGATCAGCAATGATCGTCAGCCGGTCAGCCACTCGGGACGGGCAATCTCAGTTGTAATAGATCATTGCCGAGGAAGCAGGTTTGCCGAGTCTTAGGATTGCTGCACTTCTTACCACATTGCTGGACCGAACCAACATCCCATCAGTACAGGACTACACCACACCCAGATACCAAGTCGATCGACTCTGTACCCATATAAGACATACCGTCTACCATCTGTCATAGACATGCAGTCAGGATATAGACGTTCCTGAGATGACGCAGCTTGCGATCAACGCAGAAGTGGAGATACAGGGGACTAGAGATGCAATACAATTCCAACAAGGAAGGATTCGCACCACTAAACTTCGTACTGGGCCACAAGTGATGGTATAGGAGCTGAAAGATCAATCTCATCACATCTCAGCCCAAATCCACCGACGATCCCAAAGCGAGCAGGTGTTGGTGGCGAGCTGGACCCTAACTGCCATGGTAGCCACCGACAGTACGTATCGTGCGTGGTTGTTGATACTTTGCATCTGGTTGTTATTTATAAGCAATTTCCTTTTCACTCTTTCACTCCATCATCCACTCTCACAGGACCTTCATCTGCATCAAAATGAGGTTCCAGTGGAAACATGGTCTCCTCCTGGGGGCAGTGGCTGTCGAGGCCTTCAAACCCGCTGAATTTTCCTATGAATCCTCCGAAGCGCAGCGCGTTGAGATTGCCAAATCAGTGTCTGGCAGGATTAAATACCAGTCTCCTCCTCCCGACTCGGACCTTATCCCCAAAACCAATGCAAAGAACTCCGCTGAGAACTGGAAGGTCCAGTGCTCCAGCCAGTACGAAGGCAATGAGTGCGAATTTGCCATTGACGATCGGAGCGAAAGATACTGGCATAGCGACCCTGCCCAGGAATGGGAGGCTCCCTGGATCGTCGTCGATCTGCGCAAAGAGTACTACGTTTCCGGCCTGACGATGCTGCCTCGTCTGGAGAAGAGTGTTGAGCGTGGCCAGATTGGTGAACACCGTATCTCACTCTCTCGGGACGGTGCAAAGTGGACCGAAGTCGCATACGGTACCTGGGGATCGAACAAGAGCCCGAAGATGTCGGCCTTTATCCCCAGACCTGCTCGTTTCGTTAAGCTCATTGCCGAGACCGAATCCTGTTCCAACCAGTCGCAGATCAAGAATGGGCCGATCTCTATCGTCAACCTTGCCGTTTACTCCTACAACGAAGGCACCTTCCCCGAAGTTGAACCCAGCAAGGGCGTTTGGGGTCCCACAATCAATCTACCAATTGTTCCCGTGTCCGCTGCGGTTGAACAGCATGGTGACATTATCATGTGGTCGGCCTGGGCGGACGACCAGTTCTTCGCCTCCCCCGGTGGTAAGACCCTGACGACCACCATGAACCGCGACGGCATCATCACGCAAAGTGAGGTCTTTGAAACCAAGCACGACATGTTCTGCCCGGGCACGTCCATGGACATTGACGGTAACATTGTCGTCGGTGGCGGTGCTGACTCTGGTCGCACGAGTGTGTACAATGGCACGGCGTGGGTGAAAGGCCCCAGCATGGCCATTCCTCGTGGATATCACGCTTCGACAACGCTCTCTGACGGTCGCATTTTTACAATCGGAGGGTCCTGGAGCGGTGGAGATAAGATCGAAAAGAACGGCGAGGTCTACGTTCCCGGGGAGAATGCAAGGTGGGAAAGACGTCCAGGCGCCAAGGTCGAGCCGATGATGACCGACGACCGTCTGGGGGCATGGCGGGCCGATAACCACGGCTGGCTGTTTGGCTGGAAGGATGCGAGTGTTTTCCAGGCTGGCCCCAGTAAGATGATGCATTGGTTCAATGTCGACGCCAAAGATTACAAGGGTAGGGTCAAGGGTTCCGTGAAAGAGGCCGGAAAACGCAAAGACGATCACGACTCCATGTCTGGGAGCGCCGTCATGTACGACGCCACCAAGGGTAAGATCCTCACGTTCGGTGGCCAGCGCCACTACGACGGCTCCAACGGTTCCAAGAATGCCCATGTCATAACTCTGGGAGATCCGTATCAAGCACCCAAGGTCGAGGTGGCCGGCAAAGGCGCCGATGGGACAAGTGAAGGTGGAATGAACTTCCAGCGTGTTTTCCACACTTCAGTTGTCCTTCCGGATGGGAAGGTCTTTATTGCTGGTGGTCAGACCTGGGGCAAGCCGTTTCACGAGGGAGACATCAATTTCACACCGGAAATCTATGATCCCGAGACAGACACTTTCGTGAAGCTGAGTCGCAACAACATCAAGCGAGTCTACCACAGTATCTCCATGTTGCTGCCAGATGCTACCGTTCTCAACGGTGGCGGTGGTCTCTGCGGTAACTGTTCGGCCAACCACTATGACGCTGAGATCTTCACTCCACCATACCTCTTCACGGCCGACGGCCAGAGAGCCACCCGTCCGGAGATCATCAATGTCATCAACCGAGGTGCGAGAGTCGCCGTCGGCCAGGTCTTGAGATTTCAGACAGACTCGGAAATCAAGTCTGCCTCCTTGGTCCGTGTCGGAACTACCACCCACACCGTCAACACCGACCAGCGTCGTATTCCCCTCGACCTCAAGCCGTTGCCTCAGAACAAGTACGCCGCTCGGCTCCCTGACGATGCTGGTATCATTCTTCCAGGGTGGTATATGTTGTTTGCCTTGAATGGCGAGGGCACTCCCAGCGAAGCTAAGATGATTAAGGTGGAACTCCGGTCAGATCTTACGTACGAGTCTGAGAACTACGACGAAGAAGAGGAGGCTCCGGCGTCTGGGTATCTCGGACTGGCTCACAACTGCGAACACGATGATGAAGAGGTCCAGGGAATAACATCCTATATCTTCACTTCGTCCAGCAACTTTTGGAAGACTTGGAAGTCAGCCTTGGTCACCCAGGCTTAGTTGTCTATACTGTGTACCAGATCGTAGGTGATCTTTCTACGGTGCAATCTGTAACATCAATGAGAGTATTAAGGTTCTATTACTTGAGTATATGGTGCTCCTAGTCTGTAATCCTGTGGTATGGATAATGTTATTATCTAGTTTCTGTAGGTGCAAGCCAGCAGTAATTGCATGATGCCATGTCCGTCTGGAGCAGAAATCATAATATCATCTGCCTGCAGCAACAGTGAGTAGATGAATATATACAGTTGTCTTTGTATACTGGCTAATCCAACGGTAAGGGGGAAAAGAACAAAAGCCTTCTTGTCTGCAGAGTCATCAAATGGGTTGTACTGTTGGCAAATACACTCAAATGCAGAATAAGATTTGTAGAAGCCAGTAATCCTATACATCAACACGCGCTGCTGAATACTTCCACTGCTGTGCCAAGTTTAATCCGAGAATAGTCCACAACCTACCATTTTGAGTATCACTCCTTAGTAATATATCAATCAAAATTATACATTTTGTCTGATAAAAAATCAGAATGGTGCCCTAGTATAATAACACTTCCCGTAAAAAGCAGCAGGCTAGGTCTGATGCTATAGAAGAAACTATATATAGTGCACTAGTAAACAGGGGTCTGCAGGCCTGGCTACAGGTAGCAGGATCTTCTTTTTCTATTTTTCAATTCATGGTACCTGTCCTGAGATTTAGCGTCGAGGTTTACATCACTAACGGAGGACTTCGACACACTAGGGGAACGGTGAACACGTTCGGTGTCTTCCAAACTTACTATGAAATCGCACTGCTCAAGGACCAGTCCAGCTCAAATGTCTCCTGGGTTGGCGCCATACAGGCATTTCTCTTGCTTGTCGTAGGTGTAGTCACTGGCCCTCTCTACGATGCGGGATACTTTTACATCTCGGTGGCGACGGGGTCTGTCCTGATTGTGGGTTTCATGGCCTTGAGCGTGTGCACGGAAGACTGGCAGGTGCTCCTCGCCCAGGCCTTCTGCGTTGGCGTTGGTAATGGATGTTTGTATATTCCCTCTGTGGCGATTATTCCACAATACTTCTCATCTCGCAAAGCGATTGCCACGGCCGTTGCAGCGTCCGGAAGTAGCCTTGGAGGGGTGTTTCGGCAACTGCAGCCTCATATCGGATTTAGATGGGCCACCCGCGTGCTAGGTTTCCTTGTTATTGCAACGACATTTCCAAAGCAAAGGCGCATTTTGATCGAGTGCCAATCATTTGGGATGAGAAAATAGGAAGTCCCTTTGAGAGAAGCTGTGACTAGAACACAAACTTTCCAAGTCCTTCAGAAACAGGAGACTAATCAAATGGCCGTGGGCCTTCCAGTCCACGCAGTTCCTCAGTGTTTCGCGTGTACTTTCCGTTTGAACTACATCCAAGGATGGAAATGGGACATAACCTTCAGTCATTCTGAAACAAGCACACGCAAAGTCTGCAGAAGACGCGAGGATCTTTCCAGAACTGATATCCGCCATCAGTTCATTGACATCAGCAAGAAGGCCCCCATGAGATGAGCTGCCCTATACATATCACCTAGATATCACTCACACCCCATGGATTTCTCTCCATGTCATATATATACCCGTTGATATCGCAATATATATATATTAAATGATTATACTGTTTCACCATCTCCATACCTGTTCGGTATCTCGTTAGGCTACCCGATCGGTAGGCCTCAGGCAAGTATAGGATATAGTTCGGTACTATATCACCCCGTTCTCATAGTAGTTGGCTAGCGGAGAACAGTAGAAACTGCTGGACAGTATACAGGGCACATTATAAACATGCCGTGCTTCACAGACTTGCAAATCTGCAAATTTATAGATGTTTTAAGTGGCCTAGTGAAGGTTTGAACTGCCTTAATCTCTTAAGAGTGCGTTGGAATCATGTGAGGGCCCACTTGCTTACCAACTCTGGAGGATGTTGATTGGTTAAGGCGCGTCTGGTCACGTGCTCTGAATCATAACTATGTGATTTGCTTCAGCCTTCATGGTGGCTCTTAAAAGTTTCATCTCTATTAACAACAATCTGACCTTCCATTATAACCTCCATTCGTAATGAGTGCCGCAAATGACAACCTTACTGTCCATAAAGTATCAGTCCAACGTACTCGTCAAGCATGCGGACCATGCCGGTATGTATCTCTATATCTAATGAGGGGCAACGCACGTGATTCTACCAATTCCATGAAGCAAACAACTAACTTGCAATATCTGCGTCAAGTCGAAAAAAGGCTCGTTGTCCAGGCGAGAAGCCGACTTGCTCGCTATGTCAGAGACTTGGTCAGCGCTGTTCATATAACGCGCGGCGGGCAGCCAATGGTGCAGCATCGGGAGCTCCCTTAGGACTCAGCCAACCACGCACCCCAGATGACGCGCTACCAGGAACTTCGCCAAATGCTCAGCAGTTCCGGCGTGTCGAACAGAGGCTGGATGCGATCACGACCCTTCTTCAGTACGTTCTCCTCAGGCTCAGACGCATCTCATCATTGGCTTCAATCATGCTGATGTTATTCCGATCAGAGAGAGGTTGCCGACAAGCAGTGCCGGGTATAGGACATCTGACAGGACGGACAATTCTAGCGCAGGAGAAAGGATGCCATGGTATGTCGTTGGCGATTTTTATTCCCATTGCGATGAACTGTGTGAATGATGAATTTCAAGTGTCCCATTTCAGCCGGAATACATCAGATCTCAGGTAGAGGTTTACCTGGATCACTTTCATGACCAGCCATATTGTCTCTTCTCCAGAGATCAACTGATAAAACACGCAGAAAAATTGCCTTCAGAGGTGGTATTTCCTCTCGTCGCCCTTACTTCTCGTCTAGCCAGCAAAGTTTCTGGGGACTTACGGTCATATGCGCCAAATACAGCTGATTGTACTAATATGGCTTGGAACATTCTGGTCAATCAGTATAGAACAGGCAATCTGGGTCTTCCTTTTCTGCAGGGCACGTTCCTGATGGCGCAACTAGATCTCTCTGAGGGTCGGTCAGATCGAGGTTACAATAGTGTCGCCCTTGCACTCCGAGCGCTACAGTCGGCCGGGCTGAACAGAAGTGATGGCTACACCTCGCTTCAGACTACAGCTGATCAGGAAGACTGGAAGCGCATTACGTGGGCGTTTTTCATGCTTGACCGCAATTACAATGCCTCCCGGACCTATTCAATCTGCCTGAGCGACAAGCATTTCACATTACCCTTTCCTTCTCCGAATGCGTCTGGTACAGACCGTGGATGCTCAAGCTCATGTGGTAGACTGTACGGCGGGCCGGGAAAACTAGGGGAAAAGGTGGATGATGAAATTCTGACGTGTCTCATTCGGCTTTCCTCAATCTGGGGTAAGCTCACAGAGTATGTGTTCGAGCCTTCTGATGAGGATGGATGCCCCCCATGGCAGTCAGGCTCGACATGGGCAGGTCTAGAAGCGGACTGGATGCAATTTCAAACGCACTTCGCGGATACACACCGCTACATGAATGTTGATTTTTGCCGACGGGCGCGCGAGGAGCCTGGCTCGCGTGCTTACTTGTCCACCTGGCTATGCGTTCAATTCCTCTTCCATTCGGTACAGGCATTGCTGCACCACCCATTTGTCGTCACGAGTAAGCTTCGGCCGTACGGGCAAAACATACCTTCTACCTTTCTGCAGAAATCATTCGAGAGCTCCGTCATCCATTCCAGATGGATTGCCCGGTTTGTGCGGGAGATGAACGAGGTGGACTTCAAGCTCTACGACCCATTTATTGGGTATCTCTGTGCGATTGCAGCCACGATCCAGTTGGAGCATTCTCAGAGTAAAAAGCAGCAAGTTGCCCGCCTGGCCAAGAATGACTACGAAACGCTTGTGGCATTCGTGACTGGCTTATCGGCGTACTGGGGGAATATGGGAGTCTTGGTGCGTGATCCCGAATTGGCAATTGTAGCAGTGCTGATGCTTCTTCAGGCCGATAAGTTAAGAAAAATTGCTGAACGACGCAAGGACTATGGTTCACTGTATCATAATCAGGAAGAGTTCTCCGGCATTCTTCCCTGCATGCCAGCCTCGTCTGAACTACTTCGCATGTCTGCTGAGGACGAGCGCTTGATGTGGGATATTCTTGACTTTGGTACGTCCTGTAGCTTTGCTAAGGCATCTAAATTAGATGCGTCGAGTTCTTCGCCCGACCACCATATGGGAGAAGTATCTGTGCCGTGGCCTCTGGACGACTCTTCACCGACGGGACATAATGTAGTAGGAGAGGTAATGGTTGATCTTCCAAGACCACAAACTCAAGAGCTTCGATCCGCTACAGACTCTATTGAGCATTGTCTTCCTTCGGAGTGGCCGATATCAAATACTGATGAGCTGGGATTGTCAATGCCTGATGCTGCGGAGTGGATGCTCTTTGGAGGTTATTTACCGGAGCAGTTATGATTCTAAACTGCTACCCTGACTATTCGACGACTCGGCCCACAAAGAGTAATTCTCCCCCTGTACCATCAGAGTGAGTGAGTATTTCATGTTCGGTGTGTTTGCGTATGAAGTGCGAAGGGATTATTATGACTGTCGTTGGGCCACGTCATACATGGTGCAAAAAGGGAGCATGATATGCGGGGCTCATTTCAAGCAAAGAAGCATTTCACATTAGGCTAATCAACGCCATGCGTCATGTACGAGCATCGATGGTCATATGTATTTCCTTCCTGAACCGCTAGATTTTACAATTTCGGACTGATGCAGCCATTGCAGCAGTGTACATCTCGCGCTCCTGGGGTGTCATCTCTCGTCTCTCGGGTCCTCCACGGCTGCCATCGCCCTGAAATGCGTCATCTCGGAACCGTTCACGGAACTGTGATGGGAATTTCCACTTCTCCAGCAGTTCGCTTGGAAGCTTCCGCTCGATACTACCGACAATGTACTTCCCAAGGACAGGGAGGAATTTGAAAGCACTATGATTCAGTCAGATCCTTTGCATGCGGCTATACTCGGCGCCCACTTACTGCCCGCTGCCGCCTGTGGCAATGAACAAGTTCTTGTGCTCAGGGTGATAATCGAAAATAAAGTCCCCGGTAGGGGTGTCATTGTACCAACACAGACCCACCTTTTCGAATCCCCGTTCCGCAAGTTCGGGCAAGATATCCCTCAGTCCGGCTAACAGTCGTTGCATACCATCTGCGGGGATGAAGTTGGCTCTTGCAGAAACAGCCGAGCTTGGGGGTGCCGATGCAGCTTTTGGATGTGGCGACGTATACCCGAACCCGTGGACTGCGACTTTCAGGTATCCTGTGGCTTCATGGACGGGAAAACAGAAGAAGCCCGTTGAGAAGTTGAAGTAGATAGGGAGGTCCTTAAGCCGAATCATCTCCTCGGGTGTCAGACGGAGCCATCCAACAATCTGCCCAGTAGCCATCATCGAGTTCCAGGACGGGATGAGACTGGCCGTCCAGGCGCCGGTGGCAACAATGAATCTGTCGCCGGTGATGCGGTTGCCGTTGATAGTCCGAACGGCATCAACCACTCCATCCCGTCCATACTCAAGCTCGACGACGTGGCCATTCGGACCGGTAATAAAGCTGACTCCCGCTGCCACGCAGCGACTGGCGAGTCTTTGGACAGCTAGTCCCGCGTCGGCCCATCCAGCATTAGTATTGTAAAAGCCGTCAAAGCCAGGCGTTGCCAACTTCCCACTCAAAGCAGGGAACCGTCTCTTCGCCTCCTCGACACTGGAAACGGCATGCCACTCCTGCCCCATTTCCGTCAATACCTGCCGCGTCTTGCGGCTATACTCCGCCGCACGGGGCTGCACAGGTTGCTCCAAGGTTCCTTCTTGCGACACCCAGAGACAAGGCGTCTGGTGAAACGCCTCGGAGTACTGGGGTGTCTTCCACTGGTCATACGCCTCTTTGGCGATTTGAGCGTAGACCGGATCGCCGTAGTCGAATCGAATGACGCGGGAGATGTCATTACTGCTCCCATCTGGAACTGGAGGCATGCATCTATCTAGGACAGTGACAGATGTATATCCGTCTTGGGCGAGCCTTAGGGCCGTGGATAGCCCGAAGGCACCAGCGCCGACGACGATGAAGCTGTCGTTCTTGTTCATGTTTCTCGATATTTGAGGTTGAGACAAATTGAAGGATCTTTGATTTTGAGTTCCATTGCTCAAGAACTGGCCGCAGATCTTGACATTTATATCCCTATCGAAGACTAAACTGTGGTCAAGTCAAAATCATACTTCACGGACCGTGAGCCGGACACACCAGTTTGCTTGGCTGAATTGGCTGATGAACCCGGGCCGTACACGGACCGTCCCCACAACTCGAATCATAGGTATTTACTCCGTAGATATTTCATGCTTCTCTGCCAGCAATAATCACTTGACTAAATGATCATTCGAATTCCTATATCGTAAAAACACGAAATGGTATGGAAAGTTCGGGGGTCAGGCTGATCGGTAGCACCGGCGGGGTGTATTGCGTCATTTGCAAACATTGTGCCAAAGACGATAATGAGGATCTATCGGCTTCATAAAGAAGGAAAGTGGAAGAAGCATTAGCCTTGCATTTTGAAAGCTGGTGTTAGCAGAGAGCCCCTGTAAGAATGGGATCGCAGCCACCAAGTTTGCTGTTGAAATTTCCTCGAGGAGGCGGAAAGAGCAACTAAGGAGAGCGTTAGGAAAAGCTTAGTAGCTCCGGAGCTGGATATGGAGGAGGCATTGCTATTCTGACATTTATTTCAGTCGTTGACTCCAGTTCGAGGATTGTTGTCCGTCTGATTTGCGATGGAAGTCTCAAGTCGGCGATATGCCTCCGCCATCAAGAACTCATATCGCCGACTTGGGATCTAGCTGGGTAACAGCCATATCGGCGACATCAGATTGTATATTATATTATGCTGCTCCTCTCTGAAGCTAGTCTTGTTTGATGAACATTGTTCTTATAGAGAAGTTTATTAATTTAACTCGGTACACCCGTTCATGATATGATGCGAGCTCGGTTATATACACCTCTCCGACCATTGTGCTCCAAGCCTGATATATCTGGGCGATATGGAAATACTTGTGCGATCGATACCCGTCCGAGAGCAAAGGTGCTACAATTCCAGTTGCGAGCATCCTCAAGCTGGAAAAAGCCCACAGTAACCAACCCCTCGCTTCCAACTTCGTTCAACCAAAGCAAAGAAGAGAACGCTGGCAAGCTACACCATATACGGTCAGTTGCCATCTCCCATACGCCTCCAACATACTAACCTACTTAGAACAACAACTGACTCCCTCATCAATTGGGCCCGCCAAGGCTCCTTCTGGCCCCTCTCCTTCGGCCTGGCCTGCTGCGGCGTCGAGATGATGGCCGCCTCCATGCCCCGATATGACCAAGACCGACAGGGAATCATCTTCCGCGCCTCGCCCCGCCACGCAGATGTCATGATCGTCGCGGGAACAGTGACCAACAAGATGGCACCGGCGCTGCGACAGCTGTACGACCAAATGCCCGATCCGAAGTGGGTGATTAGTATGGGAAGTTGTGCGAACGGGGGCGGGTATTATCATCACTCGTATAGTGTTGTCCGGGGCGTGGACCGGTTGGTCCCGGTGGATATCTATGTGCCTGGTTGTCCGCCGACGCCAGAGGCGCTTCTATATGGTATCCTCCAGTTGAAGAGGAAGATCGGGCGTACAAAGGTGACGAGGATGTGGTACCGGAGATAGGATATGGTTAAGGGTCTGCTGGGTTAAATAGGTTGTCTGATTATCCAGAAATGCTGTCAGTTAAGAAGCTAGAGAATGGGAAACACTCCATTATTGCGCCATAATCAGCTTCCTCTGTCAGGACTTGTGCCATGAATGACCCGCTGGAAATGTCCGAGACCTGGTTGCGTTGCGCTTGTGTCCAGAGAGTACTAGGATGAGGCTCAGCCGCGCTTACGGCCTCCAGGGAGTGACCATAGAATGAATTAGTGCTGTGTCCCTCATTATCTGGAGTTTCACAACCTATTTTGTGTAGTATTCCTAAGAACAGAGAATAGTACCATAGGAGCGGAGACCAACGATCTTGCAATGTTTTGAGGACAAGCATGCAGAAGCGCGCTCTATGCTTTGCAATTTCGGTTGCATCGGGTGAACTTCCACTAATGTTCGCAATCTGAACACTTAGGGAGGCAAATACAGCCGGTATCCTGATTGTCTGTCAGCCTCTGGTTCATTGGTTCTGAAGACATGAACAGCATACGTTCGTAGGCACGACACGGTAAGAACCCCAGAGGACATCATGTCCTCGAGGATCCGCACTATATTGACAGCAGCATCAGACGGCAGTGACCCTACCCTCAGTCTATTTGGGGAATGGAAGCCGTTTCGATGAAGAAGGATTTGGCATGTGCTGCCTCTCTGCGTTAGTGATGATTCGTCTAATTCCGGATTGACTGTACGAACTGGTAGGTCAGGTGGATCAAAGACGTCCAATAGCCACTCTGCAAGGAGATTGCTGAGCCGTGCCGCTGTAGGACTTGGGGAAGGATCGATTGCTAAGAAGAAATTCTGTCAAGGCTGCTTTGTATTCTGGACTCATCCGAGCAGGCGCCGAAGAGGGCTTCGAGACACTGACTAGCTAGAAGAAGTTAGCATTGCTTGGGGACGATCGTCGGTTATATACTTTGCTTGGCCAGGTCCACAAGATAAACAATGTAGAGACGACTCTCTTTAGTCTGACTACCGAGCAAATGCGTATCAGGGATGTCTTCCTCGTCGTCCTCAATATCCGCTTCAGACAGTAAAGGCGCACTACAATATGCCTCATTGACATGCGGAGTATTATTCAATGTAAGGGACATAAGGATATCATGACTCTATCATCCAGTCAGCTGGGTTCCGTCCGTCATTTTCACACATACATAGACGGTCCACCAAATACGTCTCCACAACTTCTGTTGCCTTTCCGGTAGGCCCGCATATGTCTTACTGAATTGAACAATTAGTCAATACAAAGTTCAAGGCAATAGCGATATCAACTGACCTCTGGTGCAAACCGAGAGTTTGTGCAAGGCCAACAGCAAGCCCCGTCCAGTGCCACATATCCTTTTGTTCCAAAGGACTACCCCACCAATAGGACAGAAGGTACAAGGCCTGCACTGTAGCAATAGCATCTGATTCACAGTTTGCATCGTACAATGCCTTTGCTCTTTGATAGAGTGTAAAAGTAGCCATACACCGATTGGGGAACCCCGCCTTTTCGATCAACGACAGTTCACAATGCGATGCGGCGACAAAGTACAGCGCTTGCAACAAAAGCGGGGAGACCTGTTCTGCCTTGTACTTGGTGTGAAACTCTGAAAGATCGAAGATAGGGCAGAGTGGGTACACTACAGCGAAGAACGTCTGGATAAGGGCGTCGCTTATCTCCTTGTCGAGACGCTGGAATGCGCCCATTTCTTGTAACCGGATGCGCTGGCTGCATTCATGAGCGTCGAGCTGATCCTTCGTCGGCTGACCTAAGCGGTTCAAATACAACTCCTCGATGCGAAGTTTCAAGGAGGAGCTGTCAAAATCGCCCTGGAACGGATTACCCATCTCACGTAGGACGTAGTTGAGATTGAACGAGTCTCCGTAGTACACCACCTCCTTGCCGCGAGCTGGGTTATTGATCCTGTTGATAAATCCCGGGCTGCGCACTTGATCAGATTTACCGGCTTCTTTCCCAGCCGTCCCATACTGTATGGGATGCGGACTGGCACTCTCTCGAGCTCGTGGAGGTTGAGTCCTTGGGCTAGAGTGGTTCCCATCTTGGGAGTGAACAGCTCGACGAGCTGATCCACTTCGATGATTTTTAGCATTGGAACGCTTGTATCTGCCACAAACTTAGTATGTCGAATTATAACCAGCGTGGCAGCGGCGTCAATACCTTCCACGTCGCGAGATGATCGGCTCGCATTCCTGTCCAGTCACTCGACAGTTGACGCACGCCCTGTCCTCGGTTCGATCACATTTGACTCGGCGAAGATTACAAAACTTACAAGCCACTTTTGTCTTGGTTCTGGAAGACATGGTGGATTCCCTGGTTGGAGTTGTTACGGTGTGCTCCCTTTGCTTTTTGTCAGGGGAGTCATCATCAGAAAATGTCGGATATAAGGAAAAGTGATGCCGATACTTTCCGCCCTGTAGTAGATAAAGAAGTTCCGTCTGTCGCTTATTATGCTTTCATGCTGAAGTTGGGTTGTTTGTTACTGGTCCAGCATGAATAGAGACTATTTCGTTTACTTGGAGCTTTACACAAGGCTGGGATATAGTATGATAGAAGCAATAAATCAATTCGGCCCATATGCAGCTAAATGTCTCCCTTCCATGTCCCTTCCATGAAAGATTTAGGAACAGTTGATAAAATCACCATTGTTTCCGTGGCGCATCACTCCACAGAACTTTGCCTTTCCCTCCTTTTTGCCATCCTTGAACTCAAAGACAAGACGGTCTGGCAAGGTCTTCACGCTCTGGCCGCTGTATACAGTGCCCGGGTTGTCTCGATCCAAGGGGAATTCCATGGTGCTTCTGCCGCAGGGGAAGGGAAGATTTTCGCCGTTGCCAAAGGTATGCGGGTAGTTTCCTAAGTAGCAGTGAGTAAGGTTGTACTTCAAGGATCGGGTTGCAAACTGACTGTCTCCAATCTGTTGGCCATCGTTGGCGTATTGGGCTGCCCTGACAAAAGCAACTTTGAGCTGTCCAGAGGTGTATGTGTTGCCTCGATAGTTATTTGTCGCCGGACAGCTGTAGCTTTTCGTCGGTTCTTGGGCGATTTTCAAAGGCTTCGAACGCTTGTGCAGATCACCATCGTCCTCAACGGAACGCACCATTGAGACGGGTTCGGTGGTGATAGTGTTATGAGGAGGAATGGTTGCATCTTCCGAACGAACGAGAGCAGGCTGGGGGTAGGCATTGGTGACCTGGGCCACTAGAGCACCAGCCAAGAGGGCATGGAGAGCCAGAGAACGAAAGAACGATGGCATCTTGGAGTTATAGGAAAAGGTCTTTGCGAATGATTTCAAACACTGGGATCTTGCTGAAGAGTCGTGTAGTAGTCGGTTGATGAAGACAATCTTTGGGAGGTTTTCGAGACACCTTTATATCTGCCGAAAGCCATCATCTTGTTGCGTTTCGCGTGCAGATCCAAGGCTTTCAGGCAAAAGGGGCCAAATATGCAGCAACCCATTTTCATCACTTCAGCCCTGGGGGCTGAGGAAAAAGAAAGCAGACCCAATTTCAAGCAATAGCTTTATTTGGATGGATATAGTCTCGGGAAGCAAGAGCCTGCAGCAGAAGAATGCGCACGCAAAAACTACGGTTCTTAAAGCAAGCATTCGTCTCTAGCAAACAGCAAAAGTAACTAAAAGCTCTTGTATATGAGTTGTTTACATACATGAACCCATAGAATGTGACCTTGAACAGACTTTCCCACCGGATTCGCTTTGGTAGAGAACCCTTTTTGAGGTCAGTTTGCGCGTCACTCTGTTAGCCCCCACCTCAATTCAAGCCCATTAAAAGCCTTCTGTCCGATCAACCAGTAGTTTCTCTGGAATATGGATGATCCCGCACAGCATTGTGTGTTAGAGTCGAAGATCATCATCATCAAGTGACCCACAGACTGCACCGCCATGTCCTAGGTATCTTTGGGCTCAGCCAATGAGTCTATTATTATTCTTGGCTAAAAGCTAAGCCTTGAAGGAACATTTGGCAAATTCAGCCTTGTCTGACACGGAACACAATAGCATCACAGCCCCAAGACTAAGCTTTTAAAACGAACCACCCTTCGAATCCTCTTTGATAACAATCAACATAGCTGTCCGGCATTTCCAAATCTAAATATCATGGACTCTGAATATGAGGCTTTCATCACGGCACAGAGCCAGAAAAAATACCCCGCTCCTGCAAGCATGCTCTCAGCAATCGAGTCACTTTTGGCGGATCCTTCCACTCCACCATCCGCAGCAGCCCGAGAAGCAGTGTCGTGCTACATCCAAGAGTCTACCCCAGACCCCGACTACACATCACTATGGCCTCTCCTTTTTGCAACTATCGGTAAATTCACTGATCAGAACGACCGCCTGGTGGACTTTGTTGCAGACCTGCAGAGTCTGACTGAGTGCAACGGAGCCTTTAGTCGACTGGATGGGCTCAGTGAATACATGACAGAATTTGTCTTTGACTGTGTGTCTTCTCCAAGATCAGCTCCAAGCTCAAACTAACAAAGCAGACGTCGATCATCCATTTTATGATCCTCAACGCAATGAAAAGCGGCAAGCTTGGGTTAATGTCAATTCGTTCGCAGCCAAGCTCTATGCTCGGGGCATCCGTGCTAATCATGTCGGTCATCTCCGTCACGGTGGCTGGGTCTTGAGAAAGACACTGGAGAAGGCACCCTGGGAGAAATTCCACCATGAAGATATCGAACAGGAGCTGGAGGATCTGGACAATGATGAGGATGACGAGGAGTATTGTGAGCTCCGTGACCACCTGCTGGAAGAGATTGATATCAGAACCCTCAATGGGTGGGTACCTGCCGCAGCACAGTGGATCAGGTATTGTGGCAACGAAATATATGCAATGGAAGGGTCCATGGGAAGAGAGTTTCCAACCAAGTGGACAGGATCCGAAGGTTGGTCAAAGGAACGGTGGGCGTTCTGGAAAGAAAGATTCGAATGGGTCAGCTTGGTCACTGCCTTGGATCGAAAGACACGCAGGATAGCCAAGGAGATGGTCCAAGAAATGGCAAGAATCGAACAGGAACAGGACTAGACTAGGTCTGTCGCAAATGTGGACTATTCCCCAGATGTCTAATCGACACATCAGGATTATACATCATATATACCTAAAAACGTTGTCATAGCTTGCTAGACCACTATTATCTCATTATCACCTTATTACATTCTACTTTTGAGGGTATTTGTTGCAGATAGTGCCATAGCTTGAACTGTGCCTGCCATCGTCTGGGAACTCTGGATAGTACTGATTAGTTCTCCTTACTCGGGTATTATACAGTTATTGCTCCCTTTATATATGCTTAATTCCATCATTTCCTCCGGCTGGGCTTGTACACTAAATACCACTCTTAGAGCCATCCTAATGTATCAGACTGGGTAGAAGGTTGCAGGCTTGTAGATAGAGATAGGATGCCCTGCACAGTCCCATGCAACAGTTAGGAAGCCTGTGGATTGGCCTGAAGAGCACACCTTTGTTCTCTCATCTATTTGATGGCATCTTGCATACGAATGTAGCCTTATATGCACTAGATCTAGTACATACGACCATAAGATACTGTACTGACTGCATCTGCATGAAGAGTACGTAACCATTCCCAGGTTAGCATACGTAGCCGTTGCATAGCTGCAACCGAGACTACGACCCAGTTACCCTTGGGTTTGCAAGTCAGTACACAGCCAACGTTAGTCGCCTCGCTCATTCCGCAACTCCAATCCGGCGACCCCAGCAGCCGGGCTCCCCTGTTGCCGTGACCGGTCGGCCCCCAGCACGGCGCCCTCATTCTCACTCCGAAGCTTATGCGCTCGCACGAACAGATTAAGGACGGTAGCTAGTCCGGCAAACGCCACATACTAACGGCACACGGGGCATGTCATTAGCATAATTGCACTGACACCGTTGCTACGTTGCGGTAACTTACCATGATCCACACCATTCTCAACGCCTCAAAGTACGTCTTCCTAACCAAGGCCTCTTGATCTGCTTTTAGTCCAAGGGTGCTAATCTCCTCCACACTCGAAGCGGCAAGGTCGCCATTGAATTCGCGGGCTAACGTTGAGTTTGAGCCCAGCTGGCTTGCTAACCCCTCGTTCTTCGCATTCATCTCGTTCTGAAACACCACACCCCCGACAACAACCGAAATAGCCGTAGAGAGAGACCGAACAAACCCCATTGTCGCAGTGACGGCCGCCGTATCCCGGACACTGGTCGCAGCCTGAGCAGCAAGAATCGGCGCTTCGATGTTCATGCCCACCCCGATTCCGACCAGGATCTGGAAGATGATGAGTTTGGTGATGTTGGCTTCAAACTCGAGACTAATTAGCAGGCCGGAGCCGAGGACCAAAAAGCCCTGGGCGATGTACATCACCGGGAGATATTTCCCGGTTTGCTGCATGAAGATTCCCGCTGCAGCCGCGGCCAGGGAACATGAGACGATGGGCGGGAGGAGATAGAGACCTGATGTTAGCGCGCTTGCGGCCAGGACGGACTGCGCATATAAGGGCAGATAATATGCTTGTCCAATAAACACGTATGAATTGCACGCAAAGACAACGTATGGTGCTATCTTGGTCGGCGAGGTGAACAGCCAAACTGGAATAATGGGGTTCTTGGCGATCTTCCATTCGTTCACCACGAACAGCGCCATCACTGCTGTTCCAAAGACCAACAGACAGATGACCGTTGCAGAGGACCAGGAGTAGACGACGTCACCAAAGTCAAGGGCGAGGAGGACCATCAGAGAGCCCCCTACAATCAAAAGGCTGCCCGTCCAGTCGATGACTTGTAGACCGGCAGCGATAGGTGTTCGAGGACTCGGGACTCTCATGAAGAAGAGCAAGACAAGAAAGGAGACTGCTCCAACCGGTACTATACGGTTGAGGGAGTAAGCTTAGGGCCATCAGGTTAGATGGAATGCCTCACAGTTAATCCAAAAACACCATCTCCAGCTAAGCCTCGTCGTAAAAACGCCACCCAGAACGGGCCCTATCGCACTGCCAACCGCCCAAACAAGCGAAGTGATTGCGAGATACAAACCCCGATCTCGCAGCGAAAACATATCACTGACAACAATGTTGACCATAATCCCCATTCCAGAGCCGCCCAATCCCTGAATCGCCCGTCCCGCGATCAGAGCATCCATATTCGGCGCAAGGGCGCAGACAAGACTGCCGACAAGAAAGACCGCCACCGCAATGAGCATAATAGGTTTCCGGCCCCAGATGTCGGAGACCGAGCCCCATACTGGCGTAATGGCTGCGTAGGCCAGGGTATAGGCGCTTCCCACCCAAATATAACCGGCGCCGGTCTTGAACGTGCCGACTATAGCGGGAATTGCAGGAGTAACAATTGTTAAGTCAAGGGCAGAGAGGAGCACGGACAGACAAAGCGACATCATGGTCCAGGCAATGGTGGCGGTGCCGAGACGCCGAGACTCCGCGGATGAAGAGGGTGCGGGCACGGGAGTGGCATTGTCAACAGTGCTGCCAGTCGCATCAGTGCGGGAATTAGACGTTGAGGAGACTCTAGCAAGTCCTAGAGCCTTGGACATTGTCAGGACGAAGCAGAGCGGAGAGTTTCTATCTAGATGGAGGGATCAAGGAGGGAGGGGAAAGCGGATGGAGGAGAGGACGTGTCAACCATCAAAACCACTAAGCTAAAAAGGTGTCTAGGCCTCCATTTCTAGCATAGTAGAAATGATAGTGCATATTCTGGTTAACAGGACGTCTTTTAAGAGGGACCCCCCCCCCCCGTCTGTCACCTGACCTGGCTTTGTTTACAACGAGAGCAGTCCTAATATCATATATAGTTTAATCCTACATGGAAAAACGTCGATGAAGCCAGGGAAAACATTGCCGTTTATATCATTCTACAGTCACAATACTCCCATATCGCCCCCTGCCTCCCGCCCCGTGATCCTCACATTCATACCAAAATGCGCTGTCAGCCCATGGTTAGCCCACCGAAAAGGCTCAACCGGATCGACCATGGCGAAATCGAACCGCCGAAAGAGCTGTAGAAAAATTAATTAGAGCGAGGAATCGGAGGACATGGGAGATGGCTCCAACCTCGAAGATCGTCTTTCCCAGCTCTATGTACGCAAGCCGCTTCCCCAAGCACTCCCACCTTGTTCCAGTCGCAAATACCAGTCCGTACGAGGCGTCCATCTCCTTTCTCCTTTCCACTGGTGCGTCAATCCAGCGTTGCGGCTCATATACGTCTGCATCGTCCCCAAAGATAGCCCGGTTCCTCATAATGGCTAGCGCCGACCAAGCGACTTGGGTGTTTGCAGGGACCCTTATGCCACAGATCGTATCACCACGCGGACACACCTTGCCCATAAGGCCCATACTGGGCGGGAATATCCTTAGACCTTCTTTGATGCATGCCTGGAGGCAGGGAAGGGCTTTGGCCTCGGCGTCTCTGATCACCGGGCGTGTCACGGTCTTTACAGCATCATAGAGGCTGTCACAGAGCCTGCCAGACCAAGCCTGTCTTACCAGCCACAACTTGGTCCACCCTGTTCCTGGGGTTCCTGCAATGTGCCGCAAACGATTCCATTGGTAGACTCGTCTCACAAGGAAATATACCAGAAACCCGAGAGTCCCAATGAGCCAAACATGAGGGGCCAGCATGATTCAGGGCTATGGTCTGTCTGTTTGAGGAATCTCGCAAGTCTTCCGCTCGCGCGCAGCAATTTGAGGACACGCAGGACAACAATGGACGGGACATCCACTGCATCATTGAGCACCGTCTGCTAGCAGTAAGCAAAGCAAAAGCTGTATTATACTTGCGCTGCCTTTTTGCAATTCGAGGGTTGCCCCCAGTCGACACACACAGCTTATGCCGCAGACACGGTAGACTAAATCAATATCAATATGCTCGTCATGTATAGAATTTCAGCGAGGTCGATAGCAACGTTACGAGGGGATTATCATCCGAGCTCGACAAAGATGACTGGAAGGGGTTGGTTCTGCATTACCACGGCCTTGATAATGCAGCTCACTTTGGGGGAGCTGGAAGGTATGCTAGTAGTTACTCCTACATATGTTATCTATTATGATAATCCGCTGATTGCAAGTCCTACAGCTCGATTGTGAGAGCAAAGCAAGTCGAAATGGACGATGTGGTCCGCCAGATATCCACCGCGCTGGAGGATCTGCCCATTCACGCCAACACTCTGTTTGTCCTAGCTGGCGACTATGGGATGACGGACAACGGCAACCATGGGGGTGATACACCGGCCGAGATTGCTTCTGCGCTGCTCTTCATCTCGCCCAAGTTTAAATCTCTTGGAAACAAATTCACGAGCCCTCAGCCGCACAATCCGGAGTATACCTACTATTCTGTTGTTGACCAAGTTGACATTGTCCCCACGCTGGGGTTCTCAATTCCTGCCGGAAGTGTGGGTGTTGTTATCAAGCAGCTGCTTTTACTTTTCCCGGACTTGGGCCAACAGGTGCGCGTCCTGATGCGCAATGCCCGGCAGATGGTCAACCTTCTGTGCTTGAAACATGGCTTGGAGGCACCGATACGTCTGGATCTGTGTGACAGTGCCTGTCATTGCGGTTCTGATAGAGCTCATCGCGTTCTGTGCCTATGGGAAAAGTTGAATTCAGAAGGCTCGGTGACAGCGCAGAGTGAGGATCCCAATACGCATGATGCTGCCCGGTTGCTACAGGAGGTAAGTCGACTTGGCCTTGGGCGGCACATGTGGATGATTAAGTGACCTGGAACAGATCTGCGTTGACGCCCAGCAAGTTCTTGGTGTGGCACGCAATAATCTCAATCTGCGTCGCATGGCCACAGGCATAGCACTTTTGATACTGGTGATCTTCTTCCCGCTATCAACACTGGGATTTCGGAAAAGCGAGCAGAGTGATCTCCATTGGTTAATGTCCAGAGCTGTTGTACTTTTCTATGGTATTACAATGTTCTCTAGTCGTCTAGTGGAAGAGGAGCACTGTTTCTGGTATTGGACATCTCTGGCATGGTTTGTGTATTTGGGCCGCAGATGGTATGACTACCCAGCTATGCTATCCCGCTTCACCGTGGATAATATATCTAACTCTTATCCAGGTCATCAGCAGGAACAAGCAGAGTCGGCGCAATATTCCTGCCTCTTCTTCACGTTGTCGGCCAAAGCTTGAATCCCGCTGGGGAAACCCCGTGGGGGGCCGGCACATACCTGCACGGCTTCCTCGATGACAGTCCACTATGGCTCTGGATTCTGGCAGCGGGCGCGCATGTACTGGCAGTGCGGACACTTTCCGAAGCTATCGACGTCGCCGTCAGAGTTGGTAGATACGCCTCGACATTTGGCGCGTGCTTGGTGTGCGGCTTGACGGTGCTTTTCAAGATATGCTCGACACATACCTTCAACCCAGAGCTCTTGGAGTTTTTGCCTTCATGGCTCCAGTCAATCTTCAGCGAGGAGGTTGGAAACCTAGCCCTCTGGTCATTGTGGAGTGGGCTACTGGCTCTATGCATCGTCTTGCTTGTCCGCCATCGTGCAGGGACTACCAGCATGAGCCAGGCACCTAGACCAGGTTTGTCTGTCTACCAAGTAGGCGACTGGCTTGTTGCTAATGGTATCTGCTTCCACTAGCCATTCTTGTCGGAGTTGTTGAGCTCAGCAATGTATATCGCGCACAAGCACGACCAAAGAGTCTCATCCTCTTTCTAATCTTCGACCTGCAATTGCACTGGCTATGTATGTTTCTCAACTTATCCTCCTGCCTCGGTGTTACTGACCCTGCGTAATATATTAGTGTCTGCCTTCTCCAAAGTCCAAACAGATGCCTCCACAGTATCCCTCATGGCCCTCCTCCTCACCTAAAGTGCCTTCTCTGGCGGCCGCAGCAACTCCCTCGCCTCACTAGACATGATGAACGGGTACAACGGCATCTCGCACACCGACAGCATGTTGAATGTTATTTTCGTCTCGCTACAGACCATTCTAAGTAACTGGATTGGTCCGGTATGGTGGTTGCTTGCTGGACTGCGGCCCCTAAGCGCAGCAACCGCATCAAAAAGTCAGACTCCAGGGTGCAATGCTTTCTGGACTATCTTACTTCTCAAATACTATATTCCGTGTTCAGTGCTCTTGCCGTTATGGCGTCATGTCTTTGGTGGCGCGATGATGGTGTCCTGTGGACGGTGCTCGCACCAAAGTATGTCAATGTTGCGCTTTGGGCTGGATTTCATCAGTTGCTGGTTAATGGGTTTTTGGGCATGGCGTTGTGGTTTGGCGTTGCGATGTAGGGTGATTGCAGTAACAGTGTTTAACCATGGGAAAAGATTGGTAATAGATCCTGCTTCTATTATAACATCTAGAAGATATTGTGGGTTCCGGGTTGAGGTAGGCAACCTATACATCTCACGGACTTATCCCTGGCGTTGATATAGAGGACTCTAATAGTCGAGGTCACTTCTTCCCCCTCAAAAGATGCTGCACAAACTCCGTCTGCACCTGATTGACATCCCCCTGATGTGCCCCCTCCAAAATATCCATGTGCACCGCGCCTTGCTGCACATACATTCACCAGTGTTCTTTGATACCGCCTGAGCACTCCAGGGCATTGGGCCGGCGTTGCTTTTCCCGAATGCCCTCGCCATTGCTGGGAGAACCTACCCGCCGGGAAAGAAGAAGAACATAATCTTCTCCGCATTTGCTGTAGCCGCACCACTGGGATGCTTTACCGCTGGGGTCATCGGGCCGGCCTTTGCGGAGTATGTCTGTTGGCCCTGGGTTATATGGACGTTCAGCATCGGATGCTTCATTATTGCAGCGACTGGATTTTGGATGATTCCGCAAGACTATCCATCCTACCAGAAGACTGTCCAGTTTGACTGTATTGGATCTGCTCTGGGCGTTGCTGGCTTACTCTTGCTCAATATCTCATGGAACCAAGCCCCAATCGACGGCTGGTCCACGCCTTATGTGTACGTCTTGTTGATTGTTGATATAGATGACGCTAACCTATCAGCCACAGAATGGATATTTCCTTCCCTGCGTCCACTACTATCTTGAGTGATGCTGTGCCCGTCAAGCACCAGGGTGCCTCGGCGTCACTAGTCAACACCGTCATCTTACGGATAGCAGGGACTGTGGAGGCCGAAGTAAGTCACCACGGCGTGGACCTGCTAAGTGGATACTGTGCTGCCCTGTGGACGTCCGTGGGACTGGCTGCATTTGCGTTTGGTATCGCTTTGGTGTATGCCCTCTGCACATTCCAGGAGAACGGACCCTCCAGGAAGAGCAGCCAGGAACGCGACAGAGAGCTTGTATAGAGAGTTGCGGCCTATTTGCACGCCAGAATAGAGAAAGGAAACGATACACCTCTGCCATGTATTTCCTAGACAGGTGTTGCAGATCAGATCGCTTGACAAATAAGGGCATGGAATAACTAACAGGTCTTGTATAATCGTCTCCTAATTGAACATACAACTGGTCGGATCAAGGCGGATCCTCGTAATAATTTCGGTAGGTCTGATAATGGCTCATTGAACCACCCTGGTAGGTCAGAAGTCCATGTCCCTTGGTTGCGCATGTGTACACGATCTGCCGACAAGCTCAAGCAAGCCGCCGATCAAGACTTCAAAGGTATCGCATCATTCTATGAGGACATGTGGACCTTCGCGGGACCGATCCTTGGAGATACCAGTCGCTAACATCTGCGTCTCGCTCAAGCTGGACATCGTCCCCTCCAACCGTCCTGGTTCTGGGTCTGTTGATCCTTATCTCGTGCAAAGAAACTGGTGACCGAAATGCAAGATGGCTTGTTTGAAAGGTGACAAGGTATACTATGGGGCCAGGTATATATTTATACAACCTTGTGTTTTCAATGCAGAAGCGCTGCACATATCAAAGTCGCGTCAAATCGAGTCCATGACGCTATAGCGACGGGGGATGATGTAGTCAAGGTTCTTTGTTGTGGAGATAAGCCAACTTACTCACCTTCTCTCCCTCTTGTGATCATGGAAGCAGTGGGCAAAATGTACACATCAGAGGTAACATGATGCATCATGGCACCTATCTCACAATACCAACGTGCAAGTCGACTTGAAGCATTTCATACTCTCAAATCATACCAAAGCGCTTGTGCGGGTTCGGAGTGATATTGGTGCTATGTTGCTGGACAGTAAGCAGGCCATAGAGGGTACATTGAGCGCGATTACTGCCTTGGCATGCTATTTACATCTGCAAGGAGATATGGTTTCATGGAGATCGCACATGTCAGCTGTGTCAAGACTTATACAGAAGTCGGGCTTATCACTGGGGTCTTTGGATGAGAAGTTGGTGACCGTCGTTAAATGGTTCGTACTCAAGAGGGCCTAATTACTCTCACTTGATGCAATGTGCTAACAAGTACAGGGTGGATCTAATTGGTTCCTACGCACTTGATATCGTCCCTGCTCTAGGCGACATGAATAAGGGAGCTGATTATTTACAACCCCCCTGCAAGTCCGTGGCACCATGCTTAGAGTCTTTGAACCTTCCGGCGCCATTGCTCTCGGCTTTTCAATTGTTACAATGGACCAACACACAAATAGTTCCGCAAGACCCTATCTGGTCAGACCCAGTAGAGGTTGATAGGTTAATCCATCCACTTACTCATCAGTTCTTGTCACTACGCTACGATGCATACACTTTTGATCCTATAAGCTGCAGCCTTCGCTCAGGAGCGTTGCTATATCTCGCCGAGTTTCGACGAATGTCTGGCATCAGCCCGGTAGTGACAGAAGTACATGTGCAGCAGTTGCGGCTTTTGATGGAGGCCCTCAGTCCAACCTCAGTCCCGTCAGAATTGACGTTATGGCTTCTCACGGTGGGTCCCTAGAGGCCACTGCAACCTCAGACCGGGATTTCTTCCACAGTCGCCTTTTTCGACTGTCTCAGGCACTCCAAATACGTTCGGTCCTCTGCTGGAAGCAAAGATTGAAAAGACTAACCTGGTCTGACGCCGTGTTTGATCATAAACTAGACATCACTTGGGTCCTGTTGCAGGGCTAAATCTGCCAATCACCACATTCATCGCATAACTACAAATTTGTCCTCACGCCATGAGGATGCATTCAGTTAAAGAAGGTCATGACTTTCTGTATCGATGATTGCTTCATCGTGCGCGGACCGTCGATGGTTGAGCATTAACCAGAGCAGTATCCGACCTTCTTTGGCTCGCAGTCACCCGCACAACCATCATAAAAGACACAAGGATGGTCAGCATCGGCGCACACATTCTTCAATGTGGCCGTATCACCGTAGTTGAGGTTGATGCCAACTACTTCGCCGCCATCGCGAGCGGTAGTGCCCTCAACATAAACATTCCGCTTGCATTGATTGTCACAGTTCCCGCAGGAGCGATAGACCTTGCCGTAGTCTTCAGCATAGAAGTTGATGATCTACAACATTGAGCATTGGTCGAAGGAGGAACAAAGAATCATCACTCACATTGACAGTACCACAACCGTTGTGCTGGACAATCTTGTCCGAGGCGTGATAGGCACCACCGCCGATGATCCAAGTCTCCTGGCCCGCCTTGTCGTTTTTCTACCCTATTATCAGACCTGACCAAGTATATGTATATATGTGCCTGGATACTCACAATGGTGATGGCATCTTCGCAAACATCCTCAAACCAGACGAACTGCAACGTGCATGGACCGTCACAGTGCACCCCCTCAGCCTGGTTGGCGCCGATGATGACGTTCTTCAGAGTAGCACCAGAGTGAAGGTAGAATACGGCATCCTTCCAGTCGCCCTCGGACTGGCCGTTACAGGCGCCAGAGCCCCGGTCGTACTTGGCCCACCCGGCGTCGAAGACCTGTCCCGCCGCAACCTCAATCACGGCGCTATTCGAATGATGAGCGGTGGGAGTCGGAACTCCTCCCTCGTAGCCCAGACATGCCAAAGCGATAGGAACGAGAACGGGGAGCACCGCAATGCTTGACCACATAGTGATAGACTGATAATAGGGATCGAATGTCTGGTCTTCGACGAACGTTCGCAGTAGATTACGAGGCTTTTATAGCCATGAGCACACAATGATACTACCGAGATGGAACAGTCATTGGTGGGCCATACTGCACCGAAATTTTGTGCAATTTAGGTGCAGTTTATGCTACTGGTCAACAGTGGAATTTTAGGGATAGCTGCGAGGCCCTTCCAACTATTTCCCTATCATATCCTCCAATCGAAACCGGAGCCCTCCTTTCGAAGCAAGTGTTGTCAAATGAAGGTGCCTTGGCTTGGCTCGAGATAGGCGGATATAGGGTGATGAGTGCGGTAGTCCATGTTGCCAAGCACGGCGTCCGGAGTAATGTTTGCGTCTACTCGTGTCCGCTTGCACAAATCATGAAATGATCACACTTGCGAGACATACATATCATCACCGGAGAATATGACTGGGATGACCGCCAAGGACTTGGCTGAAACGGGATGCTTGACACTTCGGCATTTCAGTGGCTCTCCCTCTATCGACCAGCCCGGTTTCTCCATTTGATCTGAGGCGAATCTTTCTCTTCCCCACTTGATGTCTTGTCTGCACCTGCTTATAACTATATGGTCAGACTGTCTGTGTGTCAACACTGGCGGATAAATAAACCTTCATTTTGTGCTATGATCATAGCCCTGGTGTGGTCTCCGTGTACCTCAATATCAGGATGCTTGAGTATGGGTACAAATTGATAGTTGTTGATAGTAAGACTAATAACTGAATAGCTTTCTTCATTTCAAGCTCATCTGGAATGCGAATTCATATTTGTAACACCTTACCCAATGTCTCCAAAAAAGTACCTAGTGCTCCCAGGGTCCCACATGAAGGTAGACTGGAAACCCCATAAATGCATGGGCAGTAACACAGGCAAGCTATATCAGAAGCTGAAAGTTTTCAGCTTTGGGATAGCGCACTGGGGAATGCAATACAAGGAAAGCATCTCTTTTAGACATGCGATGTGTTCTCAGTGATGAGACATTCAGTTTGTGGAGATATGTACACCTCAAGCAGGATGAATAACTTGAGGTTTTGCGGGGTCTACAGTGTTCATATGTGTTGGTGAGTGAGGTATGATGATTTGCCAAGCCTGATCGGAATATGGACAGATGTATATGGCTATCGACAAGCGAGGCATGGTATTTCTTGCATCTTACCCGGACATGTCAGGGGTTGGATGAGTCTGACCACAAAAGTACTGTTGGACCTGACCTAAACGCTTGACTACATAGCGCTAAGGTTGTTTTGGCTTGGCTCTGGTTTAGTTTGTGTTAGATGAGATGCTCGAAACAACCGCGTAGCTGGCTATGTCATTTATCTAACTCTCATTCAATCCTCTATTATCAATTAGACGTTACAGAAGGCAATAATACTGTTATTACCACATGTTTGCTGGGTGATATCCCGATACAAGTTCAAGCCACGTGTCAGCTGTGACAAAATGTCCCATTTTGACTTCTTCCCCATGCTGCCAGCCGAGATTCGCCTGCATATCTGGAGTCTCTCTCTCCCCTCCAGCCGTGTCATTCGCATCATCTGTGATCGGGGCATTAAACCGAATTCCCGACGCTACGCCCGCAGCTTCCGCGCCAACCATCCCAATCCCGTACAGCTCCAGGTCAACCGGGAAGCACGCGAGGAAGCCCTACGGGAGTTTGTCCCCTACTTCCGTACGGAAGTCTCGCCACATGCCTGCATTTACCTTGCGCCCGAGCGGGACACGGTGCATCTGGAGGAAGCGGTGCTAGCTTACCTTGGTGAGGCCGAGCGCGACGCTCTTCAACGCATGATCGTCGAGGTTCATGATTATTTAATGTTTGAGACGTATGGATTGGAGAGTCTAGGGTGCATGCAGAGATTAAAGGAGGTGGACTTGATTGTCTCGCAGACACCGGTGGCTTCGTACCACCGGCGTGATATTGTTGAGGTGATTCGAGATGCTTTTGAGGAGTATGTGAGAAATCATCCACAGTGGCAGATACCTCACGTCAGGGTGCTGTCTGCTTTGGGAAAGCAGATGGGCAGTTTTACCATCGATCCTGGGGAAATTTATACCGTACAACCATCGGACCTTTTCGATGGACATGCGGAATGAATTTCGCGACATGGCATCGACTTGTACAGCTGCTTGCAATGGTATGCAACAGGCGTCAAATCAACGCAATCCCCGCAGCATCGAAGCAAGCACTCGCACACCTTCTGGTGTCAGTCATTGGGGTATAATCCGGATTCCAAAGTGGCAGCGTGACATGCTGCACTATCAGTCTGTCAGTATTCATACCCTTTCTCGATATATAGATATAGCCGGTCAATGTTGCGGATGCTTTTGCATGGCACACGAAATGTATATAATGGTGCGCCTTGATCATCACTGATTTGAGAAGGCATGCAAGGCATATGCTAGAATCTACTGCAACAAAACAATGGTGAATGTATAGATATGATATTTACAATGAGACAGACCCTTCAGGTGAATGATCATACAGCCTCCCAGTCCATCGCATCGACAATAAAATCCCAATCGGCATTCGAGGTGTCAGCTTGTGCCTGAGTATGGTTGGTCTTGTCGATGTTGGCCACGTGCTCCTGCGCCAGACGACATCCATCCTCCAGGCCGTCAAAGATATCCGCTAACATCCTGTCAAAGTCGTAGTTCTGCAGCGGCATTGTCGCTTCTCGTCTGGGTGACCACATGGACTCTTGCTCTTTTTCTTGCTCCGTCAAATCTGCCGTCTTCCAGCGGTTCCGCAGTTCCTTTGCTTTCTTCAGTTGCTCAAAGACATTTCCTTTTCGAAACACAGAACGTAGAGGACAGTTCTCATCCTCAAGAGCTTCCAGGACATTCGCATGATATCGATGCGTGCTCCAGACGGAATTTGAGCCAGAGCCTTTGCCTACAGCCGACACGGTGATGCCGAAGACGCCAAGCAAGTGGACCAGCGCCCGTTCCAGAAGCGCATAGTACTCGTGAAAATCAATCTTGAACATGACTTCAGCGTGAGCGACAGCCTCAGGAGAATCGGTGCAGAGTGTTGCGAGACGGTAGCCCTCGGCCAGGAAAGGCAGTTTCCATTTTAAGCGAGCGACGATCTTCATGAAGCGCGACAGTTCTCCGGCCGGAGAGAGCAGCATTCGGCGTCCTGGGGAGGGGGACGCAGGCGGGGGTTGGCCAACTTGGCCTTGTGTTTTGTGCTCGTTGGGTTTAGGAGCCCAGCGGGACTGTAATAAGCTTGACATGATCTACCTGTGGATATTGAGGTGGTGGAAGTTGATGTTTTTGGTGATTGATAACAAAACACTTAAAGAGCAGTCAGGCTAGTCCTATTTAGGTAATGCCGTCATGACACAGGCTGGCACTTCTGGAGGAAAAGGATCATCATTCCTTTCATCAAACAATCTCTGTGGAGATCTATACACAATCAGGTAGATCTATGCATCGACAAATTTAATTCTGCCTTCTACAGCAGGTTTCACAACAGGCAGTGAGTCTGACAAGCTGTGTCCTATGACAGTCAGATTCCGGGCTCGCTCAATGCCCAAGGCATGCAAACTACTCTCTGAATCACCCTGGGTGGTTCTTCGCTGTGTCCGAATATATCGAGGAGCAAAATTGTATTCGTCATCCCCGCTTCCTCGTTGACAATGGTCTCCAGCTGAGGAAACCAAGTGAAGCCGTCGTGTCCCTGAGCGATAGCGGGTTGCATCGCGACTGTATACAAACGTCGTGGATCAAGCGGTTCAAGATGACCGTCTGATCTTTCCATTTGGACGTCAATGAGACGGGAGCCCTCAGGCCGGTGCCAGCTCGCTACGATCCTTAGTCCGGAGATCTGAAGGAATCGCCCATCCGTGTGCTTATCGGATACAGAATTCTCTAGCGACTGGCGGATGACCTCGCCGGGGAGCTTCTTCACAAGAAGGGCATTCCCAAATGGACAGATATCTTTATGCTGTCAGACAGGCTTTCGTTAGCTGCGGGGAGTCAACATACTGATTACATCTCTAATCCGTAAGGGCTTACAGTCTGGGACGGTGGCTTTTAAGATCTTGTCAAATCGGATCGCGCCGCTGTTGAAGAAGCCCACGTCGGTCCCGTACAAAGCTCGGACCGCGTCTGCCAGCGACTAGCATATCCTCCGGAACGCGCATGTGCGTCAGTCACTCAGTCGGAGATAACGAGCTAGACGACGAGCAACCTCCACCGGCGACTCGATTTCGCAGGGTGGAAGATCTTCACAGTTCGAGGGCCAGTCACTGTTCCCAGTCACGAGTCAGCTGCAGTAGCTAACTCCAAGACAAGTATTTGAAACAGCTACGTACGTGCCAGCAAGTCCTATAAACCACACCCTGAGTCCATTCCCCAGCTGTCGCACGACACGATGTATTCCTGCGCAGACCCAAGAAATCTCTTCATCTCACCGGGTTGGCGATGAAACACGTTAGAAAGCAGCCAGGGAAACTTCAACATGCTGGAAAGGTCGATCAATCGCGCATCGCCGAAGTCAAAGTCTGGCACTCCCGTCACCAAGAGCAGAGCCGCGGGTGTCGAGACTCGAGGTTCACGGCTCGTACCATGGTTTCCATAACACCCGATATCAACGCCTACGAGATCCAGATTTGGGCTCTTGGGTTGGACGCTGCGAAGTTGCGTTGCAATTGCAAAAACCCGCAAGCAAACTAGCCGGGGGAATGTGATACTGATGATGGTAAGACGGAGCGTTCATAGACTGGAATATTGCTCATACTCACAAGATCATTGAAATGAGCGAACTGGACCTCCTCCGACTGCATTTTTACCTGGCGTGGACTTGCGAAGGTTGGCCAGCAGCTTGAAAATTTGAAGCGTCTCCGTCAGCGTCGCCTACTTGTTGGCAACCTCAATCAATACGAGATGTGGGAAAATTTTACTAGTCGAAAAGTTCCCTCCTTTCTCCCGAAACCGCCAGCCGAACTCAACACTCTTTTGAAGCGAGAAAAGTGCTATCTAGGTTGGATTAAAAGGCATAGAACTTTGTTCCTCGTCACGCGTGCGACGGCCTATGCGAGGTGCCGTGTTCTGCTCTGGTCTGGCATGCCTCTGCAAAGTCCAGAACTGCACCTAAGGTGCTATCTGCCTTCATGAAGTCGATCTACTACGAGTTGGTGATTTCTTAATACCTTCTCGAAGCATTCAGCTTCTTCGATCACTAAGCCGAAGCTGTTTAGTCTTTCTGCTAATGCCCTGTAGTGAATAGAGCATTCGTGTCGTGTCAAGCAGTTCCGGTTGACAATACAAAATACAGTATAACATACATCAGTGGTTTTAGGCCTATTTCCGAGTCATTTCTCCTTGACTTATGGCCAAGGCTTATATATTGTCTACCAAACTGTACCTCTGCGGAGATATTGGGGCATTTCTTTCCCGGATAGGAACGAGGTCAGCGCCGCTTTTGCTCGGGAACTGACTCTCGAGTGTGAGGAAGGCAGAAGTGCATGTCCTAGTGAATTGGTTATACTGCAGACCATCTAACTGACGTCTAACATGCTGAAGTTATTTGGAAACAATGTCTAAGAGGAATGCTTGTTTACGCAACTTACTCTGTATTAAGAGATATTTTGGATATGGACTAGCGCGATTGTCGGTCAACTTGAACTATGAATTGAACGCGCCAAAAGTTACTGATATTGACATTTATAACATATTTTCTTAGCCTAATGGTAGCTAGAAGCTATCACAAATCTATTTGATATGACCCCAAACGTCGATCACGTTGATAAGTGTACACAGTATTTGTAATCTTTTAGCTTTGAATGTCATAATCATAGACTTCACAGTAGATGCAACATCGACCTCGATACCGTTTCCGTGAGGTTGTATCACCACAAGTCTCATCAATTCTTATTAAAACCATAGCCTCGAAGCCTAGCAGCCATCAAGTATGTCTCTCTTGGGAAGCACTCTGTGGCATGGACATCCTTCCTCTGCGACAATATCTAGTGTACGACTGACATACCTCACAACATGCCAATCCTCCACTCTCCTTCTAGCAAACGACTCTTTGGATCCACACATTGTCCACCCCATTGCAAGATCCCAGCGTGCGATAGTGACGCTTACGAGCTGTATCCCAAGTTCCGCTGGGTCTACAATAAACTCACGGTAGCCGAACTCCAGGGAATCGAATGCGGTCCGCACAGGACCAAAGCAGATGCTGCACTTTTCCCCATCTTTAGCAGGCCGATCTACAACCTTGGCGGGGCCGGCGCGGGGGCACGGATGATACATACCTTGGATGAATACTGGCGCAGCTTCGTGCCGGGGCATATGTGGTCTGCCTTGCTGACCGGGGAGCATATCAGCACCGATATAGCGGTAGATGCCGGGAGGGCAGTCTGGTTCGCACATACGAGGGGAGTGGCTGGCCCGGACCAGACATGGGAGTACTGGGAGGTCAACACGCCAGTCGAGCTTTCGCTAGAGAAGTATATCGCTGATTTCGTGGAAACGCATCTCGCGGGATATACCGGCATGATGAATGTCGAAACGATCGGAGGCAAGATTATCGAGGTGCATCTGCGTTTCTCGCCTCAGTGGCCGAACATGTATGGATCTTGGTTCACTACTTCCCTTGTGGACCTTTATTGCGGTAAGGGATGGACAGGGCCGTTGGCCTCGAAGATTGCCACACCCGTTGGGTATAGTGTTCCACTGTGGGATGATGAGAAGTATGCTAAGGCCAGTACGACTCTCACGGACAACGCTTTGCGGCGGCTGGAAAGCATGTTCAATGTCGAAAGCATCACTATGCAGTATAGTTGGGAGAAGCCATTGGAAAGTACTCCAAGGCCTTCAGGTGGCTTTAGGATCGCTTGGGTCAACGGGTACGACCTTGCGAGGTGCAAGTTGGCCAGGAGTGCCTTGCAGGCATACCTCCATCAATTGGATGATATCGACAATGGATATCAGGTATTTTAACTTAATTATTCATCTATCCTCTCATCATTGTTATTACAAGTCTATTCTACTGAGTTCCGATAATTCAATGCCTACAAGGACTGCCTCTACCTGGGTGTGGATTGTATTGATTGCTGCATGCATGGCATACTAATATGACTCTACAACAACATTTAAGAAAAAGTCATATGCAGAGAACCACATATACTTGTTTCCCTCAGATATCCAACAACGCCACTATTTACGAGAACTTGTAATGAAACATATACACTTTTAGTACAACAGGGTAACCCTGATTACAGCCAGTCAGCCGCCCATACTTGAACGTAACGTACAACATAACCTCATTAACAACTATTTCTGCGCCGGGATACAATACATCAGATTCCCATGGCCTTCTCTCTCCGTATACGGGATCATGGATATCTTGGTCATCCCACACAGGGCCTGCGAGACCATGTACTCCAACTGCTGCGGGACAGGCTTACAGAAGCGCTCGAGTTCCCGGCCATCTTTTACGAGTAGGAGGGTTGGGTTCTCCACCATCGCTGCGTCGGAGATGTCAAGGTGTTGCGACATGTTGATCTTGTAGAAGTCGATCATGTCGTCGGCGTCGGCAACGGCAGACGCCATGTCGTTGTAGGTGGGATCGAGGGAGGCGCATTGCTCCGGGGAATCGCAGAAGTAGAGGATGGCATATTTGTCTCGGTGGAGGATGGCGTGATATTCGCTTAGACTATGCATGTTTAGATCAGTTGGCGCCCCTGAGACTAGACTTGGAAGTCTTGCCTGTTGACCGCGACAGAAGACATGGCTGGAGATGGACAGAGAGTAATTGAGAAGGATCTGTGAGATAGATCTAGATTATTTTGCGACTGAGGGCCCCTACGAGTTTTGTACCAGCCACCTACATTATGCGGACGCAATCAGTACGCATATACAAGGACGATGACGGCTGTACATATGGCGGTGGAGAGATCTCGTTGGTCCGCGAGGGTGGGGTACACGGTCTGGCCAGTCCTCGATGCTATAAAGCAGTGTATTAAGGATATGTCAGTTGGAATTTGGATGGCACTAGAGTATCTCTGTTCCTCCTGCGTTGGGCTTCGCATCCGATACGGTGGCGCGGAGAATTCCATCTACGGAGCACAGCTCACATTGGGAGTATTACGAAGCGAACCTGGTTAGAGCAGTGTGCATTACTTCATTTTATAGCTTTCACTGCCCTTGTATGGAATGACTGCGATGGTTTAGAACCCGGAAGTGCGTCGTGATTATGTATGATATGAGAGTGGTGACATCATCCATGGAAGTGAGCCAAAAAAATGGAGTCCTCGTGGTTGCATATATCTGCCACATAAACCAAGACTTAACGATCTCTGATAAGATTGCAAACTTGTATTTCATGATCGAAACTTGCTTATTTGTATGTGGTGATGATGGCGAAGGTAAGCGCGAATATTTACCAATCCGTCTATATTAAACACCAATCTATATGTATTGTCAGATCTCAACTATGTCCATCGCTCGAGGAACGGCACTGTCATACCAGAGCCAAGCATTCGGAAGTCCGAGTCTGGTCGAGCCATGCATAAGTTGAGGCGAAGGGCTTTGAAGCCATGGACTACTGTCTGGTTGACACGGAGACAAGAACTCGAACCAAATTATTGCACTTTCTGGTATCTTCTATGTACAATTGTGCGTACGGTATTAAAGGAAGTCTATACACAATTATATCTTTACATCTCCAGTATCATCATCATACCGGTGGGGTCTATATTAGATGATCAAGTTCAAGCATGGCACATACGGCCTGACTCGTCAACGGTCCAGTAGTCGCTGCCAACAGCCTTGAGAGCGTAGAAGAAGTAGTTGGGATCCCACTTCTGCTTGATCTTGAGCAGGGGAGAGTAGTTGACGCCGAAAAAGGTGTCCTTCCAGTTGGGTTGGCGGAAATTGGCCTCGTTCTGGTAGCAGCCGCTGCCAGGGGTGGCCGCCTCCAGCTGGGGCACATACTCGTTGGTCATCTTGTACTGATCCTCCACCATCTGGGACCAAGGAGCGGTCTCGTTCCAGGGGGTACCGATCTGCATGGTGACGGCGGCATTGCGCATGGCGGGGAAGATGGCGTTGGAGACATCACCGGGCTGAGAGACGTTCATACCGACACCGACGGCGATGACACCGTGCTCGGTGATGTTACGGATGACCGACGCAAAGCCAGCAGCGTTGTTGTCGAGCACATCCCGGGGGATCAGACGACCGCCGTACTGGTACTCACCCACGCCGAGGTTACCGTAGGGCAGGGGGCCCATGTACTTGCTGTAGTGCTCATAGTACGAGGCGTACTCGGTATAGGCAACAGCGTAGGGGATGCTCAGGGAATCCAGGACGTTGAGGAAGGGCGTCAAGAGAGCCTTGACATCGTCTGTCGTCTTGTTGTACGCGGTGATAGGGTTGATGGCGAAGAAGGAGGAGGTGACCTGGTAGATGACGGTGGCACCGGCATCGATCATTTCGGGTAACAGACCGTGGAACTCGGAGATAGCCTCGTAGAAGTTGTCTGCGGTAGTCTTGCTGGAGAGGAACTGCACACTAGCACCAGCAACCGTGGCGTCGGGGTGCGCCTTGATGGTGGCCGAGACGACCACACCATAGTTGCCGGCACCACCACCGCTGAGCGCCCAGAAGAGGTCGGGGTTCGTGGACCGGTTGGCAGTGACCAGTTTTCCAGCGGCCGTGACCACTTGGAACTCCAAGGCGTTATCGGCTCCCAGTCCGTAGGAGGTGCTGAGGGCGGAGTGTCCACCTCCCTGGATATATCCACCAGCCAGACCGACGGTAGGACATTCACCTCCGACCACCACCAGACCCTTGGCGTGAGCTGCCTCCATCACCTGGAAGCCCATCACACCAGCGCCAACCTTGAATGCGGGACCTTTGTAGTGAGCGTCGGACCAATCCTTGTATTGAATGTCGTTGAAGTGGTGCATCCAAACAGAAAGAGCACCAGCACCAGACGAGCGAGCAAAGTAACTGCACCTCCCATTAGCATTCCCTGGGCTAACCTTTTCCAAAACCACTCACTCATGACCAGTGTTGCGAATGACAAAGCGGATGTTGTTCTTCCGGGCGAAGTTGACGGCGGCAATCACATCGTTGCTGGAGGAGACGTCGACGGCGTAGTTGACGTAGTTGCCCAGGGTACACGGCTTGGACTCTGCGGTGAAGGGATCACAGCTCTGGTTGGCAAAGTAGGTCTGCATGATGGACGAGGAGGATTCAATGCTGCACACAATCAGGTCAGCTTTCCCTTGTTGCGATGGAGCATGACGGGATAGCGCAGTTCTACATACTGAGTCTGGGGAAGATTCCAGGCATCCCGCAAAGCCGCACAGGCGGTCGCATCGTAGGTGGGATCATGGCAGGGCGATCCGATAGGGACGGTAGCGACCAGACGACCACCAACAGTGGAGTTGAGTGCGGCCCAAGAGGCAGGAGAGGGCCAGCAGCTGTCACTGGGCAAGCAACGGCACTGGGCGCACTTGGAGCCCTTTGCGGAGGCGAGCGCGACCAAAACGGCCAACGCCCATGAGGTCTTCATGGTGTCGCGACGGGAGTGTGGGGAAGGGAGGAGGAGAGGAGGGGAATCGAGAGGAGTATATAGGTTAGCCGGATGGGAAGAATCTCAAGATCGTCGGTTGATCATGCCGATCCTGAGCTTGCTAGATATTTATACCAGATGGAGGAGAGATGGAGAAAGAGATGATAGGGAGATTATTATTGTCTAGCTACCTCGGCATTCTTCCGCAGAGAAACGGTGATGTTAATGGGACGATGGCGTGAACTATTTGATCGGACGTATCCGTCGGATTCTCCATTATAATTCTCCTGGTACCTGCACCGAGATGAGAAGTCTGGAAAGATGGCAAACATCCATGCTTGCGGTGGTGCATGCGCGGCGATGTTTCCCAGAGAGGCCCTGGATGGCCGGATTGGGTAATACAACCGAGTCCACCACGGGCAGCGGTGGGGGGGGGGTAAAGATCGATAGTCGTCGGGCTCCGATACGCTTTCAGATATGTCCCATCTCGAGTTGGTTCATGGCTTGAGAATGTGTCTACGGAACCTGGAAAAGAATGCTGAAGAACTGCTGTGTATTATGGATCTCGTGTCTCCTCGACAGTTGATATGCTCGGTGGTCTGCCGAGGTGGCTTTTGTTGACCACATGGCAGTGACTAGCAATGGAGTCCCACGTGTGTAATCTTCTGCACTAGACAGGTTTCATGCATCTAGAAGCGGACTTTCGCTTGATATGCCCCTGACAGGCATCCTGGCATCCTGCATACGTCTTTCCCGTCAGCCCTTAATGGTGCAAGGATCCGGCAACTTGGCTATGCACCAGCACTAGTGGGGGGGTCGGAGATATCGGAACTCTCCATGGGGGCGAGAAGCAGCACCCAAGGAAAGAAAAGCATTATCAGTCAGAGTTCTTCTTGGTTGCCAGCTATTCCGGCCTGCAATGGCCATGCTACTCCGTACAACATTGGAAAGTTCTGCTGGTTGAAGGAGGTCGACATGCTCAATATATATAGTCAGATAAACAGGGTGCAGGAAGCAATGTCAGGTAGATTGAACCTTTGATTATGCGTCGTCCTTAATTTAATTTTTTGATTAACGGTGTTTTATGTAAAGTCCCTGGGCAAGCTTATCCGGCAGGGACAAAAACATTCATTATTGCAGCCAACCACAATCCTTTGATCATCTTCACAGACAGTTACAAATCGTATGCTCAAGGCTGGCCACACTTGATGCTTCCTTAATAATAGAATCGGCTATTCTTCGGTTCGGTCCCACTGGCTTACGGAGCTCCAAAGGACATCGAACAATGAGTACGGAGTATCTCCAGTCAAGTAGAGCTATCCGGGCACAATAATGGAGCTGAAGTGTCTCTGTCAGCTTCTCCAATGGTACTAGTAATGCAGTTTCTTTAGTAGACTTTCGTGTAAAGGCGCATGTCTCACGTCGACTGACGCCACCGCCAAGCTGCCAGCGAGACTGTCTATGGAATGAAGGGGTACGGGGACATATCCTCATTATATTGCGCCTAACAAAGATCATCTTGGAAAAATACAGCGTGGAATATCATATATGGAGTTTTGGTACTGACTGTATCTCATAAATGACATCTACACGCATTTCAGTGGAAGCGAGCGGACAATCGCAGTGGGTTACTACTGGGTAGGATTCGGAGCAAAAATGGAATCTTGAATGACTCGCGCCAGGACAGTGGAGAATGGATCAGTTGGCCCACCAATCCCAAATTCTAGAAGCGTAGGACCACCAATGGAGGGGGAATATGCCGACAATGTCTCACTTCATTCTGTTCTCGCCAATGGGGGTCTCTACTGCCCGTTAGACT
Source organism: Aspergillus oerlinghausenensis (assembly GCA_014250555.1). Classification (NCBI taxonomy): domain Eukaryota; kingdom Fungi; phylum Ascomycota; class Eurotiomycetes; order Eurotiales; family Aspergillaceae; genus Aspergillus; species Aspergillus oerlinghausenensis. The sequence continues at coordinate 79,149 of JAAKEQ010000043.1, forward strand.
TTGTCCGGTGTCTCTTGCTCCGAGTCTAGTATACACTATACCCTCGTCTCCTCGCTTGCATATCTCGGCATCTGCTCTCTAACCGTGGCGGTTGCAGCCCGGCAAATACAAAGTCCAGGTCGAGAGTCAGGCGAAATTACGAATGGATAGCTTCCTGATTATTGAGGTTTGATCGTACTCCACTCCACGGCCATGTCCTCTTCTCCTGCCTCCAGACCGACCAAATCAGAGTCTTGACCAATCTATGACCGATGGAAATACCAGAAGAACTCAAGTGTGCACTCGGGCCCCTCACACAACAGCCCTTTAAGTCCACCCGACTGCGAAATATAGCTTGTTCAGAACCCTATCCACGGCTCGGGCTTCGATCTATTGCCAGGCATAACCTTGGAAACTTTCTGCGGATCCCCTCTTGCCTTAGCTAGATCCCCATTGACCAGACGAATGGATTCTTTGCTCCGTCCATGAATGGCATTTTCCCGTAGCCATGCTGCAAAAGTCTAAATCGTCGGAGCCATTGAGCTCCCGGTAGACACTTGGCAGCAAAGGTGATTATTTTTTTGTTCCTGAGAGCTGAACAATATTCTGTGCTACTATTATTAAGCGATGATTCCCAATGTCGCAATTTCTTCAGTTGTCGCGCTCTACCAGGATGCCTCCCAGATCATGATCTGATCGACTGTGTAGCCCTCTTCTTGATATCGTCTTCCCCCCACAGAGTGCAAGGTTCGGTCGACGTCCGCAATGGCCCAGGACTCACAGACCACAGCTGATCTCGGCCCGGCCCTCGTAAGGGGCATCTGGGCCGCAGTGATCATCGCAGTGATTGTCGTTTTCCTGCGAGTGTTTGCAAAGGTCAAGATTCACCAGTTTCGTGTCGACGATGTGTTGATGATTGTGTCGCTGGTATGTTCAAGCCCTCGCGCACCCTATCGCATTACTGATATTGGTGGCATTAGATCCTGGTCCTCATTTCCACCGTTTTCCTAACGCAATGCGTGCAGCATGGCTTTGGCAAGAATCTCCTCCTTCTCGAAGCGGAACAACCGCACGAAGTCGAACTCGTCCTGAAGTACATCGCCATCCAAGTGCCGATTGTGACCATCAGCACCACCATCGCCCGCTGCTCCTTCATTCTCTACCTCCTGGCCATTCTCGGAAACAATAAAAAGTACCAGATCGCGTTATGGGCAGTGATGCTGCTGCAGTTCGCCGGCAATGTTGTCTCGGCCGTGCTGCCGCTGAGCATTTGTCGCAATATGCGCATTCTCTGGGACCCTACGACGAAGACGACCTGTGGTGATGTCCACGCCGTCATCAAGTTTGCCTACTACTCCAACAGTATGTCTCCATTTCTTCTCCATTTCTTCTCCGTGAGTCTCTACTGACGTGTCATAGCCGCAAACTCGGCCTGTGACCTGTTTCTGGCCGTTTTCCCCACCCTCATCTTCTGGAATCTCAACTTGAAGGTGCGCATCAAGATCAGTTTGATCATCCTCCTCAGTCTGGGCCTTGTGTATGTTTCATACCCTCATTGATCATCACGATACTGACCCGTGCAGTGCCATGGTCGCCTCCATCATCAAAACTACCAAACTAGACGAGGTCCCCAGCGTCACCAATCTGGGCGCCAGCGGAGGTGTCGAGCTCATCCGCTGGGGCTACGTTGAGAACGCCATCATCATCATCACCTCTTCTGTTCCTTGTATCCGGCCCTTGATCATCTCGTCCGTCCGCAAGTTCTCCAGCCGCGGCTACTCACGCTCCTACGAGCTCACGGGGCCTGCGACCGGCCAGCGACGCACGGGTCATGACGAGACGGCGCAGTCCCGGCGCACGCGTCGCTTCACCAAGAATGGTCCCCTGGATACCGGCAGCATTGAGCGGATCCTGGATCCCGTCAGCAATACGAATACGACCGTCAGTGGTCGGCGGGATTCGCCGCCGCATCTCGACCAAGGCATTACGAAACAGGTGGAAATTTCGGTGATTTCCAACAATCAGTTAAGTCGGGATCATCCTTGATCGCGTTTTGCTCTTCTGCGTCTCTGCTTGCCATGCTCTTGACGGTTGTCATGTGGTTACAGATTTCTTGTATATATATTCCAGGAGCTAGACGTATGCCCGGCTTGGTATAATTGTAAACTAATGAGGAATATGTGCATGAATACGTTCATTTGATAAAAGTTAAATAGGTGAACCGTACATCGATTAGTCAGTTTTACGTGTCATTCCATGTTGCTTATATATTTCAATCGATATATCTGCAGGATGGGATGCTTCGTGGGACACAAACACCCCAGGCATACCTCTACACAGTTACCTGCCGGGCAAACTCCGGTAATCCTTCCACGGCCATGACCATATCCTCCAGGAACAGTCACCCCACATCTCTATAGCACCTGGGCCTAGTGTGTTTCCCAGAGGGGATCGGATCCGGGGTCGCGGGGTTGAAGAATAGTTGCTATAAACACAAATAATCGCATCTATGTTGTTAGACGCCATTCTCATTCTATCCAACCCTCACAATGTACCACTCCAATGCATTCGGCCTCGTTCTGGCCAGCCTTTTATTCCTCAACCCAGTCGCTGGCAAAGCGCCTCTAGGCCAAACTCCCCAAATGGGCTGGAATTCCTGGAACACCTTCAAGTCCAACGTCAACGCTTCAGTAATCGAGAGCACCGTCCAGCTGTTCGAGGACCTCGGCCTCAAAGACGCGGGCTACGAGTATATCCTCCTGGATGAGGGATGGTCCGATTACTCGCGCACCGCAGACGGATACCTCCAGCCCAACTTGACCTCGTTCCCCAACGGCATCAAGCCGCTTATAGACGATATCCACGCCAAGGGCCTGAAGATCGGCCTGTACGGCGATAGTGGGATCCTAACCTGCGGCTTTCGGCCAGGAAGCTGGGGCTACGAGGAGCGAGATGCGCAGACGCTCGCCGGCTGGGGCGTGGATTACTGGAAGTATGACAACTGCGGCGGATTCCAGGCCATGACGGAGCCGCCGCAGGTGCGCTTTGGGGTCATGCAAAAGGCGCTGGAGCTGTCTGGTCGGGAGATCTTTTACTCGGTTTGTGAATGGGGCTATCAGTTTCCGTGGCATTGGGGAGGGAGTACGTTTCAAACTATCCGCAACTTCTGAAAAGAGGCTAATTGATCGCAGGGATCGGTCATTCCTATCGCATGTCGGGCGACATCACCGCCAAATTCACCAACGAGACGGGCTGCGCCTGCAAGACGGCCTACTGCCTCAACACCGGGTATGCGGGCTGCTCGGTGCTGAGCATCATCCGCAAGATGCGCGAGATCAGCCAGTACCAGACCCCGGGACACTGGCTGGACATGGACATGCTGGAGATCGGTAACGGCGATATGACGCTGTACCAGCAGCAGACCCATTTTGCGTTTTGGGCGGCGCTCAAGTCTCCGCTGATTATTGGGGCGGATTTGTCGAAGCTCTCGGACGAGAGCGTGGCAGTTCTGAAGAATAAGGACATTATTGTGGTCAACCAGGACTCGCTGGGCCAGGCGGTGCATTATATCGAGTCTGCTAGCAAAGAGGGAGCATGGCAAGTATGGGCGGGCCAGGTAAGAGGTGGATTCGTGGTTCTTCTGTTGAATGAGAAGAGCTATCCCCAGGCTCTGTCGGTCTCGTTTGCGGATCTGGGATTGGGACTTGATGGTCCCGTCCAGGTCACCGAACTGTGGTCTCACACGTCATTGGGGAAGGTGAATGGTTACAAAGGCGTGCTGCAGCCTTATCAGACGCTGGCGTTTAGACTACGCTTTTAGTATTGCGAATACTTCAATTTGAATGCCCTTATCCTATTCACATGAGGCATACAGGACTACATAAGAGATAGCTTAACCGATGGCAGTCACTCCGAGATGGATTGATTCTGGCAGTTCTGATTAAACTACGCAATAGCAGCCAATTTCCGTACTATAGTGCATATTTCCCGTCAACAATATGGAAGATTGGGGTTCGAGCAACTGCCAGGAATAAAGGCCTGCGAGATTCGAGGCAGATCACCCTCAAAGATTTGAGCCGAGGGGTCAAGAATATGATCGATAATATGCACGATTCCCTGAAGAGCATTAGCGATCATCCTCCTGAGCAAATGTCCAGCCTACCTGGGTAATTGAAATATCCGTTTCTACCACACTTGCAACTTTGTTCAGGAGAAGATTTCCGTTCTGAACCTCCGCTCCCACATATACATAAATTGCAGTCTACCATTCTGTCAGTCAATCCGTATGTCTCTTGAGTCCTGGATGCTGAATTACCTGGAACTGTTGACAAGTCTCATTGAAGCTGGACGACTTCAAGTTTGTGTTGGGAACGTAGTGATGCAGCATGGTATTCCCCAGCCACCATTTCCCTTTCCTATGAAGAGTCAGTGACACGCGCATTCACTCTGTCGGGTGGCCATACGGAGTAGACTCAAACGTGTTAAAGTATCTGCCCACGTTCTTCTCAAAGGCATCGTTGTTCGGAGCAAAGAAGGTAAATTTCCAGGTGGGATCCGTGTCGAATGCTTCCGAGAAGCCGCCGACTTTGTCTAGGGCTTGCGAGAGTCGGCTCAAATCTGAGCGGGATCTGATATACTCTAGCAGTGTTGTCGTGTTGGAAGATTTTGGAGCGACGTAGGAGGGCTTAATATTCCGGTAATTGAGAGGATCTTCAGTCGCAGCGAATCCACTGCTGCATGCCGTCAAGCAGGTCACCAAGACGGTAGCGATTAGCTTCATGTTGGTCCTCTCAGGTCGCGACAATCTTCGCCGGTATTGAGACACGCAGGAATAGAGCTCATGCTATCAAATCTCCAACAAACTAGACGCTTGTTTTAGTCTTTCAACACTGGATGCGGGGCGTCAATCCGGCGTCCGGGGAATGGAGTTATTAGAGCGCTCGGCGTAGACGCCGGCCTTGTCCCGGCAGTCATGAAGAACGGTCAGGGAACAAGCTCAACTAGATCTGACTTTAGACTGAGCAACAGTTTGTCGGAGAATGCGGGGCCAAAAAAGTGAAATCGTCATGTCCCGCAATTCTTCCGATAGCAAGAGAATATTGCGTTGCTCCAAAAGAACAAGCCATGGAAGAATACAAAAGTCAATCTAACTACTCTAACAAACCCTGTCAGCGTCACAGAAGATAGCCGGCCTCGAAACCATCGGCCGTGAACGTCTCAGGCGACATGTGGAAGGTATTCCTAAACATCCTCGCCCTGGCAGGCGTCTGTCACTCTACAGTGACCGACATCCCCAGCGTCTACGGCCCCATTCCTCATGTCGGCGACTTCTCCGGCGTCGACTCAACCAAATACCTCAAGAGACGCCCCGGAGACGTTGTCCATCCGGGTATCTGGCACACGCACGAGGACTTGGAGCGCATCCGGACCAACGTCATGTCCAAGAAGGACCCCTGGGCCTCGGCCTACGAGAAATTCAGCGCCGACGGATACTCCCAAGCCAGCTACCAGATGCAGGGGCCGCACTCTGTTATCTCCCGCGGCAAGATCAGCAACTATACCTCGTTCGCGCATGACGTTCGCGCTGCATGGCAGAACGCGCTGATGTGGTACATCACCCGTAACCAGCCGCACTGGGATCGGAGTACCACCATTCTAGATGCTTGGGGGAGCAACCTGGCCGACATCATCGGGACTGATCGCTCGCTGATGATCGGTCTCGACGGGGACTTGTTCGTCAACGCAGCGGAGATCATGCGCTGGGAGGGCAATTGGACAGAAGCCGGGGCCAAGTGGCAGGGTGGTTCGGGGTTTAGCAACCAGCTGTACTGGCTGTTCTCACGACAATCAGTCGTTATAGGGCAGGCCAACTACGGGATGGCCAGTATCAAGGCGATGCTCAGCTTTGCGGTCTATCTAAATGATGTCAAACTGTACAACTATGCGATGAATGCTTTTATTCAGGATAACTGCGCTGGTCTGTTTGCGCAGTATCATCCGGAGACGGGTCAATCTGTGGAGGCCGGACGTGATCAAAGTAGGAATCTTCTTCTTTTACCTGAGTATCCACTGACATATGCAAAGGCCACACCATGTCAGGTATTGGCTGGGCTGCGTACGGCGCACGAGTTGGACAGAGCCAGGGCGTCGATCTATACAGCCTGGGCCATAATCTCTTGCTTAAAGCGTCTGAGTACGCAGCCAAGTACAATCTGAATGAAACAGTCGAGTACGATCCCAAATGGTCCCGTTGCGAGGCAGTCCTTGTCAATGGTCCCTGGGCAAATATCTCAGAGCAGAGGCGCGGCGTGACGAACCAGACCCCTATTTGGGACATTTTATACTACCAGTACGTGGTCAAGAGAAAGGAAAAAGCCCCGTGGACTACCAAAGCCAAGGAACTCGAAGGCTTTGAGGGTGCTGTCTCGTCCAACGATCATCCCAGCTGGGGTGATTTGATCTGGGCATACTAGCTTAAACTGTTTGCCAGGATTGTAAACCGAGGTAGAGAGAATCAAGTATTATATAGGAACTGACCATCTCAATGGTTGAAATATAATAAATCATTCTGAGGATTCTCTTCCTTCGTAAACGAGACAAGGCTGCATCATTCCACAGGCAGTTTATACATATCTTTCGCCGCCAAAGGAGAACGGATACTCCACGAAAGCACGATATGCGGCTCCATTAATTATCAACAGAGGGAAGAGACAAGACTGAATATCACTGACTTGTCTGAATGGATTTACGAAAGTCAAAGACCCAGCCAAGACTTGACATCCACTGAGCTGCCAATGGCCGGCTCTTTCCCCGGATGATCCCCCGGATACCATCTACGATTATGGCGGAGGGAGGGAAAAGGAGCCAATTGCGGACCCCAGCCATGAGGATTTGCAACTAGAGTTCTTTCCAGTAAATAAGGATGCGATATATATGGACCCCTGCATACATGGTTTGTTTAGATATGATGAATATTGTCGAAATAGCACACAGCAATGAGACGGTTCACCAGCCAGAGCTGGGTGCTCACCACCCTAGCAATCCGGAATCCCATTATCACCGGATGGAACCCTGATCCTTCGATTGTCCGCGTCGGAGACGAGTACTTCCTCGCAACCTCGTCATTCGAGCGCTGGCCGAGCACACCGATCTACAAGTCCAAAGACCTGGCCAACTGGGAGCTCTTTTCCCATGCATTCACCAGACGGGAGCAGCTTCAGCTATATGGAACTCCGACAGGTGCTTGGGCTCCCACGCTCTCCTATATCAATGGAAAATACTACCTCGCTGCAATGACGCGATGGACATACGACCCAGTCGCCCGAGTTTGGCCGCGAGTGATGTGGGAGTCGTCCCACGATCTCAAGACCTGGTCGGACCCCATCTGGGGTGACCCATGGGGCATTGATCCCTCATTATTCCAGGCTCCTGTATCGCAAAAAGTGTACTTGAACCTGATGGCCCCCAATAACAACAAGGACCGCGTCTGGGGAATTTACCAGTGTGAAGTAGATGTCGACAGTGGTCGCTGTATCGGAGAGTATCGCTCCATGTGGAATGGCACGCTCCCGCATAATGCCAGTGCTCGTCCTGAAGGCCCAAAGAAGTTCAAGCGGGATAAATGGTACTATCTTCTCATTGCCGAGGGCAAGTATCTCCCTATCCCTGATGGATGGCCGATGATCAATGCCGGGAATCCAGTCCTGCTCAGTGAATCCTTCGGTCCTTCGCACGATCAGAAACTACCACCGTCACATTTCATCGACACATTTAACCAGAAGACGCTTGATCCCTCATGGTACACATTGCGGTCTCCGTACGCGCCCATCTACGACCTGAAGGGCAGTGGTCGGAAGAAGTCTCATGGAATTGTCTTCCGACCGAACGTTTTCGGTCTAAGCGATCGGGACACCCCAGCAGCCATTCTGCGGAAGCAAAAGTCGCTGAACATGACCTTTAGCGCGCAGTTGCTACCGGCTACGGTGAGACAGTCGGGATCAGTGCCTATTTGAGTGAGCTCCAACATCAGGACATTGGAGTGTCAGGCTGTGTAAGTAGCACCGGCATGTGCATCTTCACTCAGTTGATGATGAATGGGACAACTGAGGTAATTGACCTTCGTGATGAGTTGACACGATAAGTATGCCGCTGACGCATCACAGTATAATCAGGTCAAGCTGAACTCGACGTCGATTCCATCTGACCTGACACTCCATATCCGCGCAAAACCCCTCTCCTACACACTTGGATACAGCTTTGGGTCAGATGAGACCATCACCTGGCTGGCATCGCTGTCATCGTCTTGGTTGGCATTCCCTCCATCGGGTTGGTTTGTGTTCGAAGGAGCGAGTTTTGCTTTGTTTGCGACCGGCACTGGACAGCCGTGGCCGCCATATGCGCCAGAAGTAGGGTTTGCACAGGTCACGGAGACATACTATGACGAGGATATTCCTGATTATGATCGGTGGTCTGTATAAGGCTCAAGTTCTACGAGTTAAAGGACGATGGGAATCCTGTGGAGGGGGAGACGCGCCGGCGAGTCATGTGATCAATACAAATCATCTTAATCACGTGAGACGACTGATTTACTCTTGTAAATTTCTCTCTACATCCTCATTGAACGAACGAAGAGTATCTTCATCAATTACCAAATCAACAGGATCTTGTCTATCATTGAACAGTGCTGTTGATGAACTCTGCCTCTGTCAAATCCCTCAAGCAAGTAACTTTTTAGAACTGCCTTCAAGTTCGAGATAACTCCGGTGGAGAGTCGATCACTCACTCAATCGCTGCGGAGAAATCTCCGGCAATTTATCCGCCAGTAGTGGCACATCACAGCCCTCACAGAACCTTTGCTAGGCTGAATGAATGGACTCGTCAACGAGTGCGGAGTACGCACACGCGTTCGATGTCCAACCATCAATGATCCACCCCTGGTCTTCGCCACTGCCTTGCCGGCAAATGGAGGCTGGTCGAATGACTACTTTATTGACAAGAGCGGGGAAAACGTTGGTATGCCATCATCAGGTGCAAGGACACGAGGCGTCGTCGACTAGTTTAGTGACAGGTTGATCGAGCTTCGATACCCCATGGAGTGTAACCTGGTTCCTGCACAGCTTGATGGGCGCCAGGAGAACCCAAAAAAAAGAGTTATTTGACGATCCCTGGAGAATTTACAGAGTCTCTTTCTCGCAATTCATGACAAGCATCATGAGTTTACATTGAGACTCTGTCCCTCTGCCACAATGTCCCCAAGGTCAACAGCACCCCCGCCGGATCTGGACCAGCTGGACTGTAACAAGGACAAGATCCCTGCATGTCAATCCTGTCGGCGCAAAAAAGCCAAATGCGACCGGGAGCAGCCATGCTCACAATGCGTCCGCTTCAATGTAATCTGTCTCTACGACAACGGCCGCCTGAAACCGGGCCTCCGAGCCGGGGCGGTCGAACAGCTGCAACGTCGGGTGGAGACGCTGGAGAACCTGTTTATCGGTCAGGGGATTCTGTGGCAAAAGATTTGGGATACGGTCAGCAACTCAGCAGACGATGTTCAGCAGAACGACAGAGACTTCGAAAGGATTGGCCTAGATCAAGTCCGTCATCGTGTCAAGGACACTCTACTGCAGCTGGCAGAGGATAATGAAGGGTCCCTTCGTTCGGTAGTCGACAACGCCCAAGAGGACAGCATTGAGCGAGACGCCCCTCCAGTGAAACGCAGAAAGCTCGAGTCTCAATCCAGCGCGACCGAGCGACCAACTCCGCCGGGTCATTCTTCGTCGGCTCATCTCAGCGAGCATGGCCTGCCCTCTCGAGACGTGATGAACGATCTGGTGGAGTTCTACTTTGCAAATGTCCACCATTGGATACCCATTTTACACGTGAGAAAATTCCGGGAGCAGATACAGACCACCGAAGGTTGGGACAAAGCGATCCATATTTTGCATGCTATCGTGGCGACCTGCATCCGCTTCAGCCATCACCCTGGCGCCGGCACCAATGAGGCTCGCAGGGAAATGGCGGTTGCCAGTCGACAAAAGGTCATTCTTAACAGTATGGAGTCCTTCTCGGTCGAGAATCTGCAGGCGCTGGTTATTATTGCTTTTGATACTGTAGGTCATATCGCTAGCTCTCACAACAAGATTCACTGACGCAAATAGATTGGCAGTGGCCGCGGGCCATCAGCGTGGTCGATTGTCGGTAGTATGACTCGCACAGTTGAACAACTTCAGCTTAGTGTAGAAGAGTCGCAGTGTGATCGGGGATCCGAGGAGGGCGAGTTCCTCATCCAGCGCATGGTCTTCCTCAAACCCTCCAAGTTCTGGTGGCAGGCTGAGGAGCGACGGAGGGTATTTTGGACTGTCTTTCTGATGGACCGATTTTGTAGCGTGTCGACGGGATGGAATCTTAGTCTCACCAGTGCTGATGTCAAGCGTCGACTGCCCTGCGAAGGTGCTCTCTGGGAAAAGGAATACGAGGTGCGCGCACCATTCTTTGGTATCTCCGACAAAAGCACTCTGAGCAGCGGCAGTCCGAATCTCGTCGACAATGACCCTGCCAAGGGCGACCCGGAGCAGGATGCGATCGGGGGATTCGCATATTGCATCGAGGCGACCGAGTCGCTTACCCTCGTCATTAACTTCTTTCTGCAGCACGCCTTGAACCTCCAGAACGCGCAAAAGGCACAGCTATGGCTGATGAAGTTCAAGGAGCTCGATCTGCGCCTCGTGCAATGGAAGCTTTTCCTGCCACCGAAATGGCGAACCGCATCGGTCTTGAATGAGGATGGAGTGATGGATCCGAACCTCACCCTGGCACATATGACCCACAACACCGCGGTTATTCTCCTTCATCAGAGCATCGCATATCCGCCCTCGCACTGGAAACAGTGTCCTGTGAGACTCCCATCCGTTGCCTCTGCGGAGACCTGCATCGAGGCTGCAGCGGAGATTGCCACCATTGGCCAACAATTCCTTCATCACTCACCTATACTCACCAATCCGCAATTCTCGTTCTGCCTTTTTATCGCCGGTCGCATGCTTTTGACACATTCCACATACACCAAAACCCCAATTCCTGATCAACTGGACAGCATTGTCGCCAGTCTCTGGGAGATTTCCCGAAGATGGGGCGGCCCCAACACACCTGGCCTGGAAAATCTGGCATCCGTGTTCGCAAAAAGACTACTCAACGCACGTAAGCATGCGTCCGGTCGGGCCAGCCTGGATATCCGGCGAACTGTATATTCGGACTCCACAGAGCGAGCGGACCCGGTGCCGGAGCAAAACTCGGACGGCAACGAGGGGCCTGTCGATTCGCAATCTCGGACAAATCTTCAACACGGCTCGTTCGACGGCTCAGGTCACTCAGCAAGCCCAAAGCTTCCGACTTATGCAGGCGATTGGAGCAACCGTGACCCTATGCAGAATGGGCTCTCTCCAAACGGCTCGCTCTATAACGCCCTCAGCCTCGCTTTTCCGCCACTCCCTCTCTCGCTGCAGCCACAGTATGCGTCGATATCGGAAGCGCATATGCTCGACCCGGCTCTCCTGCCCAAGGATCATGTCCCATCTCTGTATCCCGCTCCGCCTGTAGAAACATTACATACACAACCGCTGTGGGACCCGGTGGCCCAGTCTTTTAATGATTGTAATAATAACCCGAATCCTGATTATGCGAGTCGTTTCGTGGACTTACCATCCAGTCCAGGGCATCGAATAAGTCGCTACGGGAATCCTTCCATGAACGGTGAAAACATCCCTTCCAACGGCGCAGCACCAGGCAGCATCCGATGAATTTCAACTCCAGCCAGCAATTTACCACGGCCTAGTAGGGTTCAGGACGAGAGATCTAATGCTAATCCCTGCATTGGTAATGGAACTTTGAACAAAGTCTGTCTTCTAGAGAGCCGACACGTCAGCTACAGAAAGTCGAATTCGGCCAATCGATCCGATTATGTATCTATGGCAACGAAGGCACCAAGCCCAACTCAAGCAACATGTTCCCCAGAAGCATGAAATAATAGTCCGCATAGACTAGACCGTGGTTGGCCCATCTTCTGGGGGCAAACTCGTAGTTGTTGATGGTGGCACCGGTGAGTATCGTCTCTGCTACTGGCTTTTTGCTCGCAGTACCTTTGACCCTTTTGCCATTTATCCCATTCGTCGCAACGGACTCGCCCACAGCCAAGAATCCAGGTTCCGGCTTCTCCTCGTGATCGCAGGGCAGGCCATCCTCGTATGTCTCGATACCTCGATCGGAGAGCTGGACAATGAATTTGAAGGTCGGAGGATTCAGAAACTTGCTCAGGGTCCCTTCCACAATGCGCCTGACAGCAACGAGATAATGCTCTGATTCTTCGTATTTGCCCTGCGCCCTGAGGGCTCTGTAGATCAAGAGCATTCCGCACGATGCGATCATTGCAGCGGACGTATCTCTCGGCGAGTCACTCGTGACGGGTGCATCAAAGTCCCAGTACGGCACACCATCGCCAGGCAGGTTCTCGATGAAGAAATCGGCAAGCTGTCGCGACGTCTGCAGGAACGATGGATCGCCGGTCCACTGGAATGTCTGCGCGAACCCGAGGATACCCCACGCCTGCCCTCTGGCCCAGCAACTCTCGTCGCTGTAGCCCTGGTTCGTCAACTTCTCCTTGGGCGTGCACGTCTCTTGGTCGAAGTTCACCACGTGGTATGTGGAGTGGTTGGCCCGTATATGGTGTTTTTGCGTTGTGCGAGCGTGTGCCAGTGCAACGTCATACAGGTGCCGATTGCCAGTCTCTTTGGCGACCCAGAACAGCATATCGAGGTTCAGCATGTTGTCGATGATGACAAGGAAGTCCTTGGAAGGATCTGTGTATGAATACCGCTTCGTTACACAGGTGTCCCAGCTGCGGATAGACTGGATCTTGGGACAGAAGCGACTGGCAAGAGTATTTGCTGCTGTCACCAGGCTGCTAAACGCCCTCGTATCCCGATGTAGCTCCCACGCTTTGACGGCCCAGGGCGCAATCATGAAGCCAAGGTCATGTGTTGTGTTAAGGGTGGCGTTCTGATGCAGGTTGACGGTCCACCACTGGCAGAGGTGTTGCAAAAGGAGAGGATGGGGAGTACGTGGCTCTGTGCTACTGCTGTTCTTGGTCTGGCGCTCGAGCAGCAGGTACAGGGATCCGGGAAAGAAGCCAGACGTCCAGAAGCTCAGGTGTCGATAAACGTATGTGGCTCCATCTTTGCCTGTGTACTCGGGAAAGAAGGTGGGAGGTTCAATCTAGACGGTGTCAGCATAGTCCCTCTCTCTCCTGATATGTATAAGCACCTTTCCCAAAGCTCTGCTGGCCACATTCCACAATTTTGCTGCCACCGATTCAGAGTACAGTGCGTGAATCACCCACTGTGGGATACCACTAGTCTTCGCACATGTTCCATTCTGTTTGTGTTTCGATTCGCTCTTGAGTCTCTTTGGTGCAGGTTCCTTAAAAGCGCAGTCAGTACAACCAAAGTGTTTCACCAGTGAAAACTGGAACCGAGAAGCATACATCCATATTGTCGGGTACCTTCAGAAGAGCCTCCAGTATCGCAGCCTGTATTCCTACTCGAAAGTGAAGGCTTGAAGTACGAAAGTGATGGAGATAGGAAATCCTGTGTTTTCAATCTTTCTCAGTCGTCTACCCTGGTAGAGCCATCTTCATGACAAACCATGTAAGACCGAAATACGTAAGCGAGAATGCAGCATCGATCCAGTCCAATCCCCCACGACACGGAGAGCATGCCGACTTCTGCTGTTTGTATCCATCTGGTTCATCAGGTTGGTATGATCGTAGGGCTCCGCGGGCCAAGTACCGGCCATTCTCCGCCAGCTTCATCTTTGCGCGCTAAGGAGCGATCCCTCGATGGTGCCTGCCCCGCATTAAAAACAGGCTGTGACTTTCCAGCAAGACTCCGGAGAGAATAAAGGAGCTTCCCCGGTTAATCTCTCTGTGAACCCTGCTGCGATCACTATCGATGAACTGAGTTGTCTTGCGGGAACCATCGGACCCCACAACGGGGCCTCCGCAACCTCAGATCATTTACCACTAGACTCTTTGTCCGTGATCGTTCACTGGGTATATAAGATGTCTGCCGCGGATCGACACGAAGTCACATACCTAGCTCAAGTTCGCATCCACTCAGATACACTGAGCCACGTATCCAAACATTGACCATGCCTGACATCGAAGGTAAAGCCTCCACGGCCGAAGAGCAGGAGACGGTTACTCCTGTGAAGCCCTTCCAACATGGAGAGCTGGACCAGGAAACAGCAGCGTACGCGACTTCAACCGCCATTCACGTCGATAAGGCGACTAACCGGCGATTGTTCTGGATGATCAACCGCCGCGTGCTGGTGTGCATGCTTGCGGTATGTCTACAATCACACTAGAGATGCTCGGATCTAACGACTGCAGACGTACTTCTGTCAAGCACTCGACAAGGGCACACTCGGCTTTGCTTCGATAATGGGAATCCAGACAGACGCACGTCTCGTCGGAAATGAGTATAGTTGGCTGGGAACGATTCTATACATCGGTGTGTTGGCAGGGGAGTACCCGACCAATTTTCTCTTGCAGAAGCTGCCTGTGGGCAAATACATTGCGAGCAAGTACGTTTGTTGACCTGATTAGAATGATGACGAGAACTGACTGTGCTTCAGTGTGTTCCTTTGGGGTATTGTGATTGCTGTAAGTGGTTCCGTCAACGGTCCGTGATTTCGAGGCTTATTCTGCGCAGTGTAGCGCTGCGGCGACGAACTTTCCGGGTTTGATGGTCGTTCGATTCCTTCTTGGGTAGGATATTGACCCGGTCATAATACGCGCCTGCTGACAGGAGTAGTGTCTTTGAATCCTGTGTTCAGCCATGCTTCATCCTTATGACATCGATGTGGTACACGAGATCGGAACAGACTATTCTCACTAGTTTGTGGTATTGTAGTATGTTCTCCCAGGTCTATAACTTAGGGCTTTAACTGACATACTGTAGTGATGGGTGTGCAGCTTATGGTTCGTTCCTATACTCCGGTTGAAGTATCGTCTAACAGTAATAGATCGGTGGTCTGCTCGCCTACGGTGTCGAACACTACAGAGGCCACTCCATCAAATCCTGGCAGCTTCTGTTTCTTGTGCTCGGAGTAGCCACCTGTACCTGGGCCTTGTTCATGGGCTGGTATCTGCCCGATAGTCCGATGAAGGCCAAGTGCTGGAGCGAGGAGGACAAGCGACTGATGGTCGAGCGAGTGCGCGCCAATGAGACTGGTATTCAGAACAGAGTGTTCAAGAAGTACCAAATGCTTGAGGTGCTCAGAGACCCTGCCGTCTGGCTTTATGCTCTATTGCAGATGACCAGCTGCTTGATCATCGGCGGACTAGGTGTCTTCTCCAACATCATCATCAAGAGTTTTGGCTTTACCACTTTGCAGACGCAGTTGCTCAACATCGCACAGGGTGGTGTCACTATCGCTGTGATGGTCGGCGGCGCGTCCCTGGCGACCTGGACCAAACAGACTATTCTTATCATGCATCTGTGGACTATGTAAGTTGTCCTCCCGGAAATTCGAACCAATCTCACTGTGTAGACCCGCCATTATCGGAACGGCCATCATCTTCACTATCCCTCCCACGCCGAAGACCTGTGCCGGTCTACTCATCGCATTCTACTGCACACAGTTCGTCCTCGCCGAGGGCAATCTCCTCTTCTCCCTCATCTCGAGAAACGTGGCCGGACAAACCAAGAAGTCCACAGTCCTGGCAGTGACCTTCATCGCCTGGTCCGCCAGCAACGCCGCCGCACCTCAGGTCAGCCTATTATCCCATCCAGATGGCAATGACTGACATGCCGAATGTAACAGATCTTCCGGTCCGACGACGCCCCCAGATACCACAAAGGCCTGACTGCCCATTTCTGCCTGTACGCACTCTTCAATGTCATCCTCCTGAGCCTGCGGACTGTCCTTATGGCGCGTAATCGGAAGAAGAGAAGCGCTGCTGCGGCAGACGGGCAGGTTTCGCCATCTGAGTCGTCGGTAGACGAGAAGATTGAGCACTCGAATGCCTTTTTGGATCTGACGGACAAAGAGAATCCGGATTTTAGGGTACGTTCTCGCACTGCTACTTCACGGGTCGATGGAAGCTAATGTCGTGTAGTATGTTTATTAGGATGACTTAGGATGGGCTGCATGGTTGCCTGTTTATTTTAAATTTCACTCAACAGAATACAAGTTCTACTACTGAATAAATCAAACATTATACGGCTTCTGCTTCCCCGACAAATAACTCGCCCGCCGACTCATATGCCGCAGCCGGTCTGCCACCAGCGTCTGCGCAAACTTGCTTCTCTCCCGAATAATCGGGCCCTTCCAGTAGAAGATGTACAACGGGATAAGCACAAGAACATCGGCGCATCCAAGTAGAGTACTCGCCCACTGAAGATGGAACCTCCCCCGATCTTCTCATACATGGTTGCAATGCCCGCTAGGAAGTCCCGCGCGAAGCCCTTCCCTCCCGTCGCAGAGGCGGAGTACGGCCCGTACGCGGCGACCATGTAGTCGATCGTGGCCATGTAGATACCGTAGTTGGCCATGGCGATCAGGCAGGCGAAGATGCACGGAGCAATCCAGGGCGTGTAAGCCGGTCCCGTCAAGGCCGTGCATCTTGCGGACCTGGCGCTGGCGCCAGATATCCGGTATGAAGATCACGTAGACAATCACGTAGCCGATCAGGATAGCCGCCAAATGTCATGCCGACGGCGAGGGTGCTGAAACCCTACTGTTCGAAAACGAGGCCGAATGACTCGGTGAAGATGAAGATGAGTGCGTCGGAGAATCCAGACAGCAGGGACAGACAGAGAACGATGGGCTCGCGCAGGAACATCTCGAACTGCCGACGCCAGACGCGCAGCACATCCTTGGTATCCAGCCGGGGTGTCTTGAGCTCGTTCGGGCCGTAGACATCGTCTCCGGTTTTGCGGCGGCGGCGCGCCTCGCGGTCGATGAGGATCGTGGCGCGCGTTTCAGGGACGAGGAAGAAATGCATTGCCTAGGTGACCCCGCCAAAGATCAACTGTACCCAGAAAATCCAGTGCCAGGATAGGTATTGGCCGATGAGGCCACCAAAGAAGGGACCGATGGTCGACCCACCGACGGTTGATCCTCGGCCGTCATGCCCAGCGTCACTGATCCACCAGCTGAGCTGAGACCGCCGAGCGCCCGACACACAACGGTCGTCCCAAAGTTCGGTGCCACGGCGCAGGGAAGCTGCCAGACGTTCACCAGAAACAAACTCAGCTGCATGATGGGCCAGCGGCCAAACTCCTCGCTCCAGGGTGCCCACAGCTCACAGCCAAAGGCGTAGGCCACGAGGAAGATCATCTGGCCAACTCGGGCTGGGCACTGATACCAAACTCCTCCTGAAGGCTGGGCACTGCGTTGGCATAGACGCCCGTATTGAAGTTCATGGACATCTGCACTACGAAGATGACGGTAAGGATGGTCCATTTCTTGTACCAGGGAAAGCAGAAGCCGAGCTTGTCGTAACAGTCGTCCTCGGTGAGTTCGCGCTTGCCGCGGTGGATCGTTGAAACTTCCGTCTGGGCTGGACTGAGAGGCATGTTCGCGATGTGACTGGCTTGGCTCTCGGATACTTCAAACTTCCTGACTGCTCTGGCCAATTCGTCCGCTTTTTCGTGGTCATATGTGGTCCGGCTGTTCCGCTGCCGGGGACGGATTCTGCGCACATGATATCCAGTATATGAATCGGTAGTTCCAATGAAGGTTCAGCCAAAGCGCCGGGGCCGGATCTAACAGGCAAACCGGGCTTTTCGGGGTGTCAAAACCCCCGAACTGGGTGCCAGACAACAGTACAATTGGCGGGACAGCAGTGCATGTCCACTCTGCGGAATCCCCAGAGTTTGATTCAGAGTTCTCCGTGAATTCTTTTGAGCTGGGAGAATTTAATCACCGCGACCGGTATATTTCTCTCCGGATCCAGTCCGGGAAAGACAGTCAAGAATCAGTCGCATGGAGTGATTACTGGAATGCCAAAGGTGGAATGGAAATAGATCGCCGAATCGACCTCTAGGGATCAGGACATAGACAGGAGCCATACAACTACCCGTGGCTCGATATTAGAGTGCAGTTGATATATCTGTCGCTCCGTGATGTCAAAAACATCTGTGCAAAGCACCCAGGGCTCGCTGAGTATGTCACAGCAGGATTCTCAATCATCCCTCCGGATGGGGAGTGGGCTCTTACACCAATCCACTTCCCATGATCCCTCCGCCTAGCACGCTCCTGGTAGCAGGGAGACGATCTCATACCGTTTTAGACACTATTGTGAAGACGTGCGGCGAGGAGAACGTTTCTTCACGTTCATGATCGTCCTCATACTCTGGAAGACGGCCGGCCAATACTCCGTTAACCCTAAGCCTGTCAGGTGAGGACCATCACGCGCAATTCTCCGAACCTTCAAAGAGAGGAATCTACTGGTATAAGGAGTTATGAGGCACGGGATATCTACGGAGTAGAGTTTAAATTGGCAAGGGTGCGACACCCCACACTTTTATTGAGCCTACAACGGAGGTCAACCCCGATCTGGAAACAATCTTCACGATGACACAGGGCCCCGGAATTTCTCCTACCCCTGTTTTCCATTTCAGGGAAGTTGTGATTATGACAGGACGGATATGTGTATCTCAACAGAAGAGCCGGTGTAAGAACCGGAATTGACCCGTGGAGTATGAAGCTCGAAATAGGAGTATGGCGGCCGTGCTATATAAGCTGCTGAACAATCATTCTCGGAGCAGTGATTACAAAACGACAAGATGAAGTTCACTATCTGGTCGAACCTACTGGCACTGTCCAATGCCCTAGTACTCCCTCGCTCCGTCCAGCAACGCAGCAACTTTGCTCATCCAGGACTCCTCCACACAGCAGCCGACTTCTCCAGAATCACGAGCAAGGTCAACAGTAAAGCGGAACCATGGTTCACCGGATGGAACAAGCTGGTCGGCAGCTCATATCGGTCGCTGAGCTACAACGCCAGTCCACAGGCGATCGTGTACCGTGGCCGTGACGGGACTCACTCGGAGAACTATGCGTCGCTGTATAGGGACATTGCAGCTGCCTATGTCACAGCCATCTACTGGAAAGTGGCCGGCGACACGGCCTACGCGGACAAGGCAGTCAGCATCCTCGATGCCTGGGCTTCCGCCCTGACAGGGATCTCCGGGGCATCGGACAAGTTCCTGGCTGCGGGAATTTACGGCTACGAGATAGCCAATGCGGCGGAGATCATGCGGACATACAACGGCTGGTCTGCGCAGAATATCGCCAAGTTCCAGAACATGATGGTCAAGGTCTTCTATCCACTCAACCACATCTTCCTGGAACAGCACAACGGTGCCGCCATCGACCACTACTGGGCGAACTGGGACCTGTGCAACATCGCCGCGATGATGTCCATCGGGGTGCTAACTGATAATCGCACCATGTACGACGAGGGTGTCAACTACTTCAAGACCGGGGCTGGAAATGGCCAGATAGAAAAGATGACTTGGAAGCTGTACCAGGTCGACGGACAGACGCTGGGACAGGGGCAGGAAGCGGGCCGGGACCAGGGCCATGCGATGCTGGATTTCGCTCTGTTGGGAGTCATTGCCCAGGCCGCTTACAACCAAGGCGACGACTTGTTTGGATATTTGGACAATCGTATTCTTGCCGGGTAAGTCTTCATGATCTGCTCATGCGCATATCATACTGATCTGAACAGAGCGGAGTACGTCGCCAAATACAATCTGGGTAACAATGTGCCCTATACGACCTACACAAACAGCGACGTTACCCAGACCGTCATCAGCAATGCCAGCCGTGGCGACATCCGGCCCATGTGGGAGCTCCTTTACAACCATTACGGAGTGCTGAAGCGGTTGAACGTCAAGTACACCAAGCAATATCGTGACCTGGTCGTGGAAGACGGCGCTGGTGCGGAAGGAGGCGGAGGAACCTATGGACCAAACAGTGGAGGGTACGATCAGCTGGGATATGGGACTTTGATGTATACTTTGTAGTTATGTGCGGTAAACGCCAGTTAAACCTCCAACACGGGTGCCAATCGCTTCCATACATTACACCGATCCCGTTGGACGTCAGATATTGTCTCCAGGGCGGTTGCATTGGTTTGTATTTTCAATCTTTCTCCATCCCCCCATGGCTTCCAGAATGGAGCGCTATCAGCCTTGAGCAGATTTGGGTTCACTGTTCTTATGAAGCTGATATAGTAGTGCATCACAACTGGAATTATCGGCGCATTTATATCCCTCATGCTACTGCTGACACTACTGCCATAATTCAGACCGAAGATGGCCTGAAGGTCGAAGGTGTGCGTGACACCAAGCCCGGCAGCAATCCTCGGCGGATCCTGGACATTATAGCAGTAGTTCCAGACCTTGTCAGACCCGCCTTTGAGAAATCTCGCCATGCTGCGAGTGATATAAATCCCTGGACATACGATTGTCGCATCGCCAAAGGCGGCCGAGGCGGAGGGAAAGTATGCTGCATGTCGCGGAACTGGGTCCATCTTAGGGTATGCATCGTTGATCGCCTGTAACTGCTCGGAGCTCAAATGAGGATAAAAACTCCGCAAGAAGAGCGACACCTCAGCCGAACTGGTGGCATTATATGCAAACGAGGACCCTTCATCTGTATCGCTGGCCACCATCAACGGCACCCGTATGAACTTTCCCTTCTCAAAGGAAGCGTAGAGCCGATCTCGGACAAGATCCCCGTCTATGACCGGCCAGAACCTTCCCAGTCCGGCAGGATAGCTAATTGAGCCTTGATCAGGTGCGTTCAAGTTGGCCTTCTGGATTGCAGAGGCATCCACAGAGCGCAAGCACGTGAGTGTCGAGCATCCCACGGCCTGCAGTAAGCGGTCGTAGAGTACCTCAGACTCGGAGATCGTTACTTGAGGAGCCCACCAGGGACTTTCTGGAATGGCGCCCACGAAAAGGCCATCGTTCCGGCCTCCATACGCTGTGAGGTGAAACGAGACTGAGCCACCGCCGGCCGACGCCCCATGTATAACGACGTGGTCCGGATTGCCGCCAAACTAGCCTGTCAGAAACCCCAAAGGCATAAAACAGACGGTATTTCATACCTGACGAATATGCTTTTTCACCCACTTTAATGCCATTCTCTGGTCCAGCAAGCCAACGTTTAAATCACCATGTCGTTGAACTTCCTCGCCCGCTAGGAATCCAAGCGCTCCCACGCGGTAATTGAAGTTGACAAAGACGATGTTGTTCCTGGATTCCCGGATGACCTCGGTCCCGTTGTAGTTTGCATTTGAATTAGTCGCATAAGCACCTCCCTGGATAAACACCCAGACGGGCAGTTTCGAATGTTCGGTGGCATCGGCAGGCGTAAACACATTGATAAAGAGACAATCCTCCGCTCTCATCGATGTGGCACTCTGGCCCGTTCCAACACAGATGGGGCCGAACTGTAGAGAGTGAGCCCTGGAGTTTCCTTGGAGTACATGATATATTCACCTCCGATGCATCTTGCAGAGTAGAATTATGAACAGGCTCCCGCGGAGCGAGGAAGCGAAGGTTTCCTAGCGGCGGTGCCGCATATCGCATGCCTAGGTACTGGTCTACTCCTGCTTCCAGTCTGACTCCTTGATATCGTGAGTAACCGAGATTGACCACTGGTCTGGTTGAGTGAGGAGCAGCATGGCCGGTTAATGAGCTGGACAAGATAGATAACAAAGTGGAGAAGATCATAATGGCATTGATTGAATTCGCTGATGAGCCAAGCTTCAACCAAGGCCTTTCTCCGAAGGATTAATACCCCAGACATCCCCAGATACCCCGCCTCCTTGTGGGTTGCTCGGGATATTTCGACCCGAATATATGATCATCCATGGCGCATCCTTGAGAGTCTACGCCAGCCATTGGCTTTGGAGGAGCGGAAGCATGTTAACGAGGATGTCTTGAATACTATCCACATACATCTGATCACGACGCAGTAAACGTCAGGTTATGGACATGCTCATTGGCAAACATAGGCACAAAGTCCGCAGTGTAGTACCAAGTCGGTTTCTTCATCCCATCGTAGATCTTCTTGCCGTTGACCACGAGATCCTCAAAGGTGACGTTGGTGATGTTGCGCTGACTGTCATACCCCAACATTAGAGACGGATTAGCATTGGTACCGTCGTAGTGCAATCCCTTGATATACACATTGCGGATCCCCCTTCCCGGCGACGTATTGTACTTGGAGTTATACATGACGCGTAGGTTGATCAACTGGCCCTCGCGGAAGTTCTCGACGCGCATCCCATCCACCAACACGTTCTGGATGAGGTTGTCGTCCCCAGCATTGATAGCCAGACATCCCTGGTACCACATCTGCGGCTCGCGATGGTCGAGCACGTCGATGTTCCTGATAATGACGCCGTCCATCGTCTCGGGGTTGGGTGTATTACCATGTGTTCCGATATTGATGGGGTGGGCATAGTCTGCCCAGAGCACGGCATTCTGGATAGTGAGGTTGCTCGAGTCTCCGGACCAGTTGTTCCGGTGCTGGTAGAGTGCGATATTGTCGTCCGAGTTGCGCATGAACACGTTGTCCACCAGCACGTTGCGGCTGCAGTAGCTGTCGAATCCATCGCCCCATGCGCCGATGGAAAAAGACCGGATCCCAAGCACGGTCACATCGGATGAGACTGCGACACCGATGTTTGTATTGATGAGGACTAGGTCGCGGAGTGCAATGCGAGACGAATACTCGATTGTAATAGGGGCTTTGAGCAGCAGTCCTCGGCCGCGGATGCTGGCGTCAGAGATATTGTGGAACGCTAGTTGGAGAGTGAGGGTGGCCCCCGGAGCTACATAGACGGTTTTACCAGGCGAGATGAATAGTGATTTGTTTGTCGTGTCCGCCGTGCTGTTATTGATACCAGGGTGGAAGTATATGATACCCGGGTCCGAGGGATTAGGCACCTCAGTCTCAATGGGGTTGGTGAGAAGGTTGAGCACGTCCCAGATATTATCGTTGACCTGGATCACCACGTTCTTGGGAGAGTCAAGAGTGAAAGTGATAACGTCTCCGTGCACTTTTGGAACGATGTTGGATGAATGCGGACGGACAACAGCGGAATGTATAGGGCCATTGTTGTAAGTCAACGACACCTCGACGGAGCCACAGAAATCAAAGTATGCGACGGAAGTGTTGTGCACGATACTCGCTCCGCTGGTGGTATTGGCCTCGCCGACCTGGACAAGGAACGGTTGCACAGTGTACTCTTGCTTCTTATGAGCATTGGAGCGCACTTGAACCGCAAAAGAGTCGTATTTGCTAACACCGGGAGGAGTGGGACGGACCACAACAGGTGCTGTACTGTTGCAGAGTTCTCCAGCGACGACGTCCAAGACTAGGAAAGCCGCTGCAGTGGCTAACAAGATATGCTTGAGCATGATGACCACTGAATACTTGTCTGCGCTTGATTGCACTCATGATCCTGGTCCTATACTTATATTTGAAGTTGTAGACGGGTAGTATGCAGCGACGGGAACCAGACTTTGTCCGGGCCATTTGGCGGAGGAACTGTTGAGTGTCCTTGACGATATAGACGAGGACCAATAGGTTACCCCAGCATCTTCCTTGATTGAAGAAGCCGGGGAATTTGCGGAGACTGTGGGGGATGATCATGCGGCATCAAACACATTTGGGTATACAACGGTGGATATCCCGGCGATTACCCGGATCATTCAAACAATGCAAGAAATACTCAATTCCTATCTACGTCATCGACTTTGGTCTCAGCAGCGCTTAGATCGGATAGACCGTACTGAAAAAAAGACGACAGGGACAGCTTGAGTCAGCGGAGAAGTCAATGACATCTGAACATAGACCCTCTAGAAGGGTGTTCGCAGTATACAATTATATCTGCTGCGCCCTCATGGTCTCAGCCAAATCCTCAAACGCCGCGCGTCTCTGGTCGACAATCGCATTGAACCTCTCAGCAGGCCCAATACTGCCTATCACGATCTGGTCTTGTCCCGCAAGGAGACCTTTGAATGCAAGATCAGCAAAGGTGTCCAGAGGCATGCCCAGCTTGCGGCAAATCTCCTCGCCCATATAGTGGTGTAACTCGGCTATTACAACATTAGTCAATCTCCTTGGTCAAGGATGCAGGGATGGCATACTCTGCACTGCCGGGGGTGAAATATCAATCACCGCCACGTTGGAGTTCTGCAGCTGATCACGGAGACACATGGTGAACACGTTCAATGCAGCCTTGGATGCCGAATATGCTGGCATAGGTGCAGCTGGGACGATAGCCACGTTCGATCCGGTGCTATTCGGTCAGATAATCACAGTTCATGCAGTCATGGACGGTACTCACAAGATGATGCTGGTAGGGCTCTGTTTCCCGATCAGAAAGGGTAGAAAGGCATGTGTCAACGCGACCAGACTAAAGTAGTTGACATTCATTTGCTTGTTGAATGGCTCCAAATCGAACTGGCCCCGGTCGTCGAGCTCAAAGGGGAGTTGAATTCCTGCGTTGAGGAAAAGGCAGTCCACGTCGGGGTACGAGTCGATGATCCTGGTCCGTCAGCCAAGCCATATAGCTGTACGCATTACTTACTTAGCTGCAAACTTCGGGACATCCTCCTGCACGGTGATGTCAAACGGAACTGCGCTGGCCAGTTTCTCTCCATGTTTTTGAACAAACTCGTCTAGGCGGTCCTTGCGACGACCAACAGCTGTGACCTTGACGCCAGCTTCAACCAGTCGGTCGGCCATGGCACGACCAATGCCAGAAGTGGCTCCAATGAGCAGGACATGCTTGTAAGGGAAAGACATATTTCAATTAGTCGTACTAGACCAGAAGTTGAGGTGAAGTATGGACAAGATGAGAATATATATATGATAATGGTGTTGAGGAAGACGTGGATTGCGGGGAGGAATGCTTACAGAAGAAGAGAGTAGAAAGTCTGAGCATTACCATGACCTCCTTTATATATGAGAAGATATCTCTCTATCTTCTTGTTCCAGTTCTCATCATCTACTGTCTGCTGCCATATGAGCATGGTCCACTTGGCGTCGAAATGCCTGCCCAAAATAGCCTAGCGTGGTTTGGACACCTGCCATTTCTCCCATTTCCCCATCCCTGGTCTTTCTGCCATCGGCTACAACAACATATCTATCTACCTATGGTTAATCCTGATGGTCTTTCGCGGTCGTCCTTCAAAGGCCTGCCAGCGCTGTCGGACTCGGCGGTTAAAGGTATGTTTTCCTCGCACACGCAGCCCAGACTGTATCTAACAGAGACCAGTGTGACTACCGTCCAGATTCATGTACCCCATGCCTTCGTGCAGCGGTGGTCTGCCATGGATATCGGGACCCACAAGGAATCCGTATCGAGGATCAGACGGAGGACGCGCGGCGCAAGGCTCTGCTGAAGTCGAAACCTGCTCGGCTTACGGAGGCTTCGCTATCAGTCTCCGTCGACGTCCAGGCCCGTATGGTGTTCTTCGCCCATTATGTGTCTGTAGGCTCCCGTGGATGGGACTTTCTGATTCGATGGGAGCGTGAGATGGAAGTGGCGCCTCGTTGGTTAAATGCGAGCATTGATGCAGTGAGCCTAGCTCTTCTGGCGCATCACCATGACTCGGCTCCTTTACTGTCCTTGGCTCGTCAGCGGTATGCTCTGGCTTTGCGCGTGATGAAGCAAGCTTTGAGTTTTGCCCCGACTGAGATAGATAGCCTGATTGCGGCATCTCTACTATTGGACCTATTCGAAAAGATCACGCACACCGAAGCCAGCGTCATTCAATTCTGGCCGAGCCATGTCAACGGGACACTCGCTTTGATTCGGAAGATCGGAGTAGAGCATTTTCAAGATCACTATGCACTACGGATTATATCACGGTTTCTAACCAACTATATCATCAGCTGCGTGGCCAGCGCGCATGCCGTCTCCAAAGACGTTCTCATGCTCCGTGACCATCTCGCGCGTCATTTGGACTTGAAGGACGATCCGAAATGGAAGATCTCGGGGCTGACGATAGAGTATGCCTCTTTCCTCAATGCAGTCCACACTGGCAGATGGTCACTGCAGGATAGCATGGCCCGCGCACAGGATCTTGACCAGGCCCTTTTAGCGATCTCCCAGGACATGCCTCCAGACTGGCAGCCGGAAAGGCGGATTCTGCGGTACCCCTTGCCCCATGTGTATGGCCAGGAAGTGGACTTCTATCGCGATCGCCATGTCACCCAGGCCTGGAATGTCGTGCGGCAGGTGCGCATCCAGCTGAACGAATATCTCCTGGACTGTTATGAGACGTTGAACGCGATCCACGGAGTTAACCAGCTCGCTGCATCTGAAGCTGCCTTGAGTGATATTGCAGCACTGTCGCTCGAGGTATATGCCTCCGTTCCGCAATATGCAAGCTAT
This sequence comes from Aspergillus oerlinghausenensis, assembly GCA_014250555.1. NCBI lineage: Eukaryota > Fungi > Ascomycota > Eurotiomycetes > Eurotiales > Aspergillaceae > Aspergillus > Aspergillus oerlinghausenensis. Next base: position 105,613 of record JAAKEQ010000043.1, read on the forward strand.
GCCTGCCGATCAAAACGCAGCCAAGGACAGGCAGATAACACAGATCTCTCCGTTGTCCCGCAGAAGGGCTGCAACAGAGTGCATACGCCGTCCGAGCTCCTCGACTGCTACACTCTTCTGTTTCCTATGTATGTTGCCGCTCGATCCAAGGCTGCCACAGCCGATCAGAGACAGTGGGTCTCGTACATGTTCCGTTATATCAGCGATCACTTTGGCATTCGGAATGCCTTGCTACTGGCACAATTACTCGATCAGAACAGCGATATTAGCCCTTGGTGCATTTATGCTATGCTAGGGGGATATGGATTCGCCGCTTGATCTCTGGCCGCCGAGCACATGACTACATATTAGCAAGTCGACACATTGTGCCGAACCTCACTCCGCTGTGCAGTTGAGTATCTGGAGCTGTTGAACGTACCCAAGTCCATCAGACTGCCCGGAAAATCCTACGTCTACGACAGTCAAGCGGAACCCAGAAGCCATGCATATCCAGTAGCTGGCATCTCACAGGAAGTAGGCTACTCGTGCTCCACCGAGTGATTCGAGTATGTCATTGACAGCATGTCTCCACAGCGGCCATCTTGTCTAGATTTACTCTCATCAATGATTGGCTGCAGCATCCGGGTTGAATCAACCGGTCTTTCTCATAGGGCAATGTCTAATGACGTCGGTGGCATTCCCCGGTCGGTGATGACATTTGATCCCGATTCAGGAATCCGCACTCAACTGCCAGAAACGTGTCGATCATCCCCACCTTTATAAACATCGTTTCAACTGACAGGTCTTGGTTGTTTACATTCATTCCAGGCCACAGTGATCACAATGGCTGCAACAATTCAAGACACAGGGCAGCCTACGGCTCCTACCCCGCAGAAGAAGAAACCAGCCAAGCTGCGCCAGCGAAAGAATGCAGGAGATGAAGCTCATGATGATAAACCAAATGGCACTTCACCAGAAACCAACAATACACCTGCCGAGACTGAACAACATCAAGGCAATGGAGCAGTGAGCTCGCCCGATCCTGAACCCGAACTGGAGCCAGAACAACCTAAACGACGCAACCGCCGCACGCGTCGACCCCAGCGTGATCCTGACGAACAATCCGAAACAATGTCTGAAACTGCTGAACAATTTGATCCCTCTAACAATCGTGAACGACGACGTCGGCCCCGCCGGCGTGACGAGCAGCGCATAGTGCCGTTCGGAGCTGACAGCGTAGGGAGGGAAGTCGGGCGGAGACAGGATGCCAGCGGTCCTTTGGATAGTATCAGCAATGTCAATGGAGCAATGATGGGACAAGATCAACAAAATCAAGCTCAGCCAGAGAAGGAGAAGAAAAAGTCAAAGGATAATACGCTATCGTTACGGCTAGACTTGAACTTGGAGATCGAGGTGCAATTGAAGGCCAGGATTCATGGTGATTTGACGCTGTCTTTACTGTAGGTCCTCTCTTCTCCTGCGTTGGGTATGTGCTAACTGTTCATAGGAATTAAATCTGGTATCGCTGGAGTTGGGTGTTAGGGTATGAATATTCGCTATAGTCACTGGAATCAGATACTACCAATTTGATACGGGTATAAGCAATCTATATAGCAGAGCATCATTACTTGTACATCATGAGATCATATCAAACAACCACGCTCAAGCCTAGCAGCCAATTCGAATGTCCTCAAGCAAGAGACAGTAGCTACTATCCGCCTCAAGTATCCTTCTTCACTTCCAGTTTCTTCGGTCTCTTCTTCTCACTCTTCTCATCCTTCCCTGTCGTCTCATCCTTCTCCCCCTTCTCACCCTCAGCCTCCGGCTCATCCCCCTCATCCTGATCCTGCCTATTCGCCAACCAAAACCGAGTAATCATCCCCCCCAGGAAATGCTGATCAATAAACTTCACCATCCCATACAAAACCCACCCCCATCCCCAAAGCGACAACCCCATCATACTGGCAACCAACAAAATCGGCCCCGCCAGAAGCAACGAGAGCACCGCCCAGAGCAACACCGCAACAGCCGCAACGAGGAACACACCGGCCAGGAAGACAAGCAGCGGGACCCCACAGCAGACGAGCTGGCAGATGATGAACGAGGACGCGATGGGCCGTTTTAGAATCGCTTCGTACATTTTGGCTTGTCGCGGAGGAGGGAGGACCCAGGCTATCAGGCCCTTGATCCAGGTTTCGAAGCGGTCGAGAACGTTGGGGAAAAAGGAGAAGAGCCAGGTTTCGAAGGCGGACCAGATGGATGAGAGGGAGATGTCTGGGGCTGGCTGGTCATATTTGGCGTCGTCGGAGGGATATTCGCCTGGGATGGTTTGGTCGGTGACTTGTTCAGTGGTGTTGTTGACTGTTCCCGAGGCGGTTTTGGTGACGTTGTCGGTGGGTAGGCCTTTGCTTAGGCCGCTGGTTACTGCGTTGAGGGACATTTTGTGGTGATTGCCTCTCCGGTATACCTCTAATGGATGTCTGAAGAATGTGAAGTTCTGTTGAAACATAGTATCTTGTTGATGGGATGTGATGGTCACTTCCCCGATGACGTAGTGGGCGTTGCATCACTGGCCAGTTGGCATCACAACAAATCTATCATGGAAAAGACATACTATAACCTGATCGGCCGAGGTTTCTCACCACTTATCAACGGAATTAACATAATTGAAGTAGACAGACTAGTCTAACGCTAATAGCAAAGAATGCTAACAAAGTGCTAACAAAGCCATGGTAGGCTCCACCCATGCCAGTGGTTCTTGCAACCCTTCCATGTGCCACTGAAATAGTGCTTCACCAGCACATCGGGTGAGGTGTGATCTTCCCCCTGCGTGACCGCAAATGATCGTTTAGGAAGGATCATCACGTCGCGAATTCTCACAGGGTCCTTCAAGTCGCGGAGGTTTTGTATTTGCTCCTCCGAGCAACCCAAGTAAACGAGAATAGTATCGGTCCATACACTCGGCCCCGTCCAGTCCATAACGTTGACCTCAGCATCACCCTCCAAGGCCTGCACCTGTTTCACAAAGCTTGGCGTCCTCTCCGCAATACGAGTAAGTAGATCTCGGAACATGGGGTGCGAAGCAGTCGATGCCATCGTCCACTGGACGAACTGCGGCGAGCGAGGGAGACCTTTTGTGGTTGCGTCGCCTTCCAGTCCAATAATCACATTCGGGGGACTATGATGCTGGTCTTCAGAACCCATAACGGTCCATGGCAGCGGCTGGACGAGGTGGACATCAAGATCGCTGTAGACGCCTCCTCGCCCGAACAGGACCAGATAACGACAAAAGTCCGACTTGAGCACCGCGTAGGGAAGTTTCTCAAGCGCGGCGGCAAAGGTTCCCGACGCGTCCACCTCGCGTGCCAGCTCGAGGCAGGCCTCCTCACTCCAGTACTCGACTTTCCAGCCGGATTGCTGCCATGAGATCACGTGATCACTGGGTTCAAACTGCGAGATGGGATGGTTGGGCATCGACAGGAGAAGCTGGTGGACCGTCTGGGGAATGGCAAACTGCGTCACCGGGTATGCCTCGGTGACGGCAGACGGGTGAGAGTGGTGGCCATAGTAGCGATAAAGCAGCCCCAGGATGCTGAACAAGACGATTGCCTGGAGGGCAACGAAAGGCCGCATCGGTGTCGCTATCCACAGAACCCAATTTTCGTCCAGATCCAAACAGTCAGGAGCAAGTATCTTTATTCCACCGCAGCGTTCGATCCCAGCCAACCGGATGGGCTGCAAGCGCGGATATCTTGTGCCGAAATAACTCTCTAGTCGTCCCTGAAGCTCGAGCGCATGATGAACCGGTGTTCCCGTGCTGGTCAATCGTCGGTGGTGGGCCTCTCTCTCGGATATGATCTCCTGCAGTGGAATATCCCGTACTGTTAGTCCGAGTTTCTCTTCAACCACCGAGTTGTGGTTAGAATCGTCAGTGAATTGAGAAGAGGAATCCCGGCATTCTGCACTTTTGCAGAGATTCTCAATCTCCGGAGCACGAGGGGGAATAGGGAAGAGTGCCTGAAACTAGCAGCTTGGCGCGACTCTAGTGTCGGAGATTGGGGCCGTTTGCAATATTTTGGACTATTTGGGAATTCATTTGGTTGTGGTGTTTGTTTAGGCCCCAAGACACTAGTCCATATTAGGGATAGCCTGGCACGTTTTGCTCAGAAAGGAAGGAGCCTAAAATAGATCCTCAGGCCATCAACACAGTTCATCCACTACGGAGTGCAATAACAATAACCGATTATCTCACCCTCTCTTCTATATCTAAAGTTTCATCTACTAACCAACAGAGCATCACCGAATGCGCAATATCCCCGAATACTGCGAATCTATGGTAATCGCTAGTAACGGGTGTGATTCGGGATTAAAAGAAGGTCTGATTTCTGGCAATCTAGCTAACTAACGGACTATTTATAATCGACTAAATGAAAACTCTGCAAACTCTCTTCAAATAGGCGAGTTGAATCCATAATAGAATCCAGCAATCTGATTGGCCCAGCCCGAATTCGGTAGATCCTAATTTCCGATGATTCGCCGGATTCGATAGCGGTAAGATATGGCTGACAGGAGTAATGAGAATGAGCATCTTGTCTGCGAACCTACTTCATATTGTGTGATATATAGCGTGTTTGGAGTGGTCCTAATCAGATAATTGATCGAAGTGATCCAGGCCACAGCAAGGAGGAAGACTACAGCTAAATCTCGTCATACACTAGAAGTTCAGACGCACTGGGATGTGGGCAGAAGAAAAGACTGACTACTTGACGGTCCCTATCAATAACCCCTAGTTTTTTCTGACAGGCCGTTCGTCAGGCTTGACTCTAACTTCTGGATGGTTTCCCTTGCTCTCATTACCTCCCACACGGGGCCATTTTTGTCCTGTATCCAACGTTCATATTTTCCCAGAAGCATCGAGGCGCGAGTCTGACATTCCACATCTCCATTGTGGAATCGTGCAACGGCTTCCCTTATGTAGCTCTCTGCCTGCACCAAGTCATTTTGCGCGGAAGCCATTGTGGCTAGTATCTGGGTCGCATGTTCCACCGGCAAGGACCGTGCAGTCGTGCGCCAGCTCTACGACGCAATTCACAGGCAAATGCCAGAAATCGAACAGATCCTACGAACCTCGGCAGTTGAGCTGCAAAAACTGAACGTTCAAGTAGCGAAGTTCGAGATGTGGTTTGAACAACTATCTACACTCATAGACAACATCGTCAAGGCGCATTTCGGTAGCGTTACCCGCACGCTCCGGATGTACTCACCAGTGGCGCTCAATGTTAGCGCGGATGAGGGCAGGCGATTGAGCAGAGAGGATAGAAGGTCAGTATACATGTCCCGTACACCTTGGTGGTATGTTCGCTGACTCGAAATCACGCAACAAGCACCTCCTGCACCACCCCTTTCAGATCCAAGGTCATCTCGCGGCAATCGAGGACATTGCTCGTCTGTACTCGACAATCTCAGAGAAATATATTCAACCTGGCATAGATCACATCGATAGCCTTGACCGCTCGGATCTAGCTATATACAAGCTCAACCGCAAGAGACTTAGCGAGTGGCACCAAGTAGCCAGTCATGAGATTCATCAACTGATGATCGAGGGAAAATGTTGTCATTCCTTGAACTAGAACATGGCTGACGACCAGTCCAGGGTGCCCAGACAATTCCAGCAAACGTGAACCTGCATGTAAGAACCGTTGTTGACAAGGCAATTGAACACCAAGAATTCTGGTTTGCTTAGAGCAGACACGATATGCCTCAGAAAAGGGGTGGGAGCATTGAAGGGATGCATTCAACATGGGAGCATCCAGCAGGGAGAAGCGGTTAATTTGCAATATAGCTGGAAGGGTTGTCGAATGAAGGGGAGGTAACTTCAACAAATTGATCCTGATAGCAAACACTAGGAGAATGTCAAATTTTTCTGTCTTCTTTCTTTTTTAATGCGGTTGTCACTGGCTGGTTATTCTCTGATAATACCAGAGATCTAATGAACGGACAACGGGTCAACAGGAAACACCATTCGACTATCAGGAGAGCATATCAGCCTTACCGTTAAATAAACAAGGCACAGGGGAGTCATACACAGCGTCATGGGCCGGCTAGACTTTTCGTCCGGTCGGGAGGCCCAGAGGTGAACCAGCACTGCCATAGCTGAGACATGCTCAATAAGATGTGTTTCCAGTGCTCTATCTCAATGGGGTTGACTCGTGGAAGATCGCATTTACGGCCCATTTCGGCCATCAGGCCCCCCGCAGCTGACAGATCTCCAGCAAATCACTGTGCGTTTGAGGGGCTGCTAACCGTGAATCATACAGTTTTCTTACTGTCCGATGCAGATGAGATTGGATATGTTTAGGCTATGATCTTGTCTGTTGCTCGGGACGTGTCAGGTGAAGTTCATTTATCACAGCCACTGGCATACAGGCTGACACCTCACGTTCTTTAATCCAAATTTAGAGCTGGTCATTTGTTGATCTTATGTGAGACGGACGAGATTCAAATATATAACAGACGCTGCATCTACTTGTATCCTGAGCCTGGACAACAAACCAGCCTAAACAGCCATCAACTTCACAGGTGACATTCTATACCAAAGCCTCAATATGAAGAACCTCTCTCTTGTAACTCTTCTCCTCTCCCTTTCTGGCTCCCTCACAGCAGCCTGGAACGTCACCGCATACAGCAACACCGACTGCACCGGCTACCTGACCTCCATCGCGGGCGAGCAGAACTGGGGCTGCTACTGGCTCACGGGCGTCACCAAGCCCATTCAAGCGATGAGTGTCGAGGATCTTCCTGAGGGATGGAGGTTCATCGCATCGAGTGGCACGGCCTGCGATACCTTTCACCAGGCCGGTGGAGACGGATGCTACACCCAGGGCCAGGGATTTCAGTCATTTGAGATTATTGGGTCGAGCAGCTGAGTATGTTGAGCTATGTGTATTATGAGCCCTACTAACCGGCATTTAGTTTAAAGATCATGATTGTATAGGACAATGTTCGTCTTTGGATTGGATGCAGTTTCTTCGCTACGTTCTACTTGAAGTGTCTCGGTTGTCAAATACACGGTTTTTATCTAGAAGTGGACTTTAATGTATTGAAAATGTCGGGTTATTTCTTCTAGTTGTCAATAGAGGAGAGTCAAATGAAGAACATATCGATACTAAATGACTGTCGATTGAATACCTCAGGGTTACCGTAAAGCTCAGATTACCGCGAAAAGAGATGAACGAAGTTAGCACCTTGTTCCAGAATGACGATGAATCAGGACCACACACCCGGACATCCTATATGGACTTATCAGGAAGCCCTGGCAACCCAGAGCCCCGAGCCGAGCTCGTCGACGACGGAGTCACACTGCACCCCAACCGACTGAGCCATATCCGCTGCTTCAGCCAGGAAGTCCTCATTCGGCCGACGAGGATTCGTAGCCCAGACACGAAGTGTCACCCTTTCCAGGCTAGGAATCCGTTTCTTGGTCTCAACAACCCGCTGGTCGACCGAAAATACCATCCCGTACGGATCCCACGCGTAGTTGTCGAACCCGGAGAGATCGTTGCGCATTACCAAGTGCCGTGCCTTTGGGGGCAGGTACTTATGGAAATCCGCCCAGTTCTCGTTTGAGAACCATCCCAGTAAAAGCGGCATTGGGACCTCGAGCTCTTGAAGCTTCGTGAACTCACTGAACAGCATCAGGAATGGATCCGTGAGCGTACTGCCAAGGTTATTGTCCTGCTCCCAGGAGAATCCGCCAACGAAGCTTGGGTCAGTATCGAGACCTATGGATAGTGTCTCTAGGCGATCCTTCAGCGGCTTCAATGCGTCAGCTAGTTCCTTGCTGTCAAAGAGTGCCAACTCCGAGACCAAGTTGTAGGAGACTCCCAGGTGCAACCTCCGGAGCTTCGGACAGGCGCCGAGAATTTCCTTGATATCGGCAGCGTCTACGCTTGACCTGGCCAGAACGAGGCTTTCGAGCTCTCCAGCCGCCAAACGATCCTTGTATTCATCGAACTCAAAAGTACTTCTAAGCCACATCTCCACGTGTTTCAGCTTAGGCAGGGCAAACCAGGGAGCGAATTGATCCTTGTTCTCGAGTAAGGGAATGACAGCCACTGCTTCCTCTGCCTCGTCGTCAAGCTTCTCCGCTTGGGGAACGTCGCCGCCATATTTGAGGATCTCCAGCCTGTTGAACCTGGAGATACCTTCGAACGACGAGCGCAGGGCATGTTGGAGAAACAGACCAGGGTAGCCACCGACCAGAGTGTACGTATAGTCCAACTCTAGAACTCTCAGGTTATGCAGTTGAAAAATCAGAACTGTCGCATACGCGTAATAGTCCCCCTGATATAGCAACGCCGCGTAACCTACCGTGTCGAAAAGCCCGATCTGGCTCACGAACTGAACAGCTTTCCTGGTAACAAAGGCAAATCTCCTGGCATGCTGTTGAAAGTCAATATCCGGACCAGGCAGGACCCAGGCCGGTCCGGTGTAAGTGAGCTGGAGGTGCTTGACATACCCTGCAAACTGCGGATTGAGGAAGATCTGCTCCAGGAGCAGAAGGACTCGTCGGAGAGGCGTCGATGTGTATGTCCAGAGAATGTCCCTGAAGACGAGGGGTTTTGCCCATTTGCGCAGGTCTTTGGAGACATTTGAGACAGCCAGGTTGTCGGCAGTGCCCAGGTTGTCGAGGACATTCACGAGACATTCTGGGGGAAGCATGCTCAGCGGGCTGAAGTTGTCAGTTGCGTTCTCAGGGTTGTTAGCAGAAGATACTGACCCGGCCTGCGGACCCATTTTGTAATTTTTGAAGTGCTCTTGGAAAGGTGCTTGAAGGGGTTAAAGTTGATATGAAGATTCACAGTGATTATTTTAGATGCTATTGGTAGGGGAGAAGGTGAAGTGTTGATGAAGAGAGAGTAAGCTGTTTGAAGATAAAAAAAGGGCATTTTTATATACCATCGACCACTGAGCTGTCTCAGAGTTCTCTTGACTGTCTAACATGGGGAGACATTCACCGCGACAAAAACATTGTCCATGAGACATCAACCTTTGTCTTCGGCACTCATGGAGAGCTCTACCACGGGACTGGGGGTGGGTCCGAGACGTCTCTCTTTTTTTCATTCCAGACATGAAACAATTGGCCATAGAGAAACAAAGACCGTTGGGAAAGTCCCGTACTAGTTGAAGAGAATGGTATGGTACTGGGTCAGAGACTGTGTCCTGGTTTCCCTTCGACGGAAATCCCCAGCTATACACACGTCGACCAGCTGTGCCATCGCGAAAAACCTCCTCATGTCGCTGCAGTATTGGTCTCAGTCAATGATCAGGATGTTTCCAGGAGATTCAGCAACCCGAATCGACGCAGATATCTTCTTGACTTACGGTCTAACTATAACCTGGACCCGAGAGAGAATACCGTGGTGAGGACTTAGATATTCATTGCGGAGTGCACAGCTTGATTGATTTAAGCCATGTTCAAACAGCCTAGTTATTCTCAAACAATGCAGCAATCTCCTCCTTGTAAAGCTCCAGACTCGGCATCCGTGCCACACTACCCTTGACCGTCCGAATGAAGGGCCTGTCTCCACTGGCGAAGATCAAACGCTCCGAACTCAGCTTCACGCACTCATGGCAGTGCTCGTTGACCTTGTCAATATAGGGCTGTAGGCTTTCGAACATCGCCTTACGACCAGCGTCAGATGCCACCTCGGTCTCATCGTGCAGCTCCACCAGAAGCACCGGGAGTGGTCGTCCATGGCCCCCGATCAGCGCCGCTTTCACCTTCGGATGCTGTTCTATCTCCGGCTCCAGCGACGCAGCATAAAGCCCATCCGCATGGCTGAGAGGAATATAGTCATCCACGCGGCCGACAATCTTCCACAACCCCTTGCGCGTGGGATGCTCCACCCACAGATCCTTCGTCTCGAATCGGTCATGGTCCGGATAAAGGAGGAAGATCTGCTGCATTTTACATTCGGGCACACGCACAAAAACAAGCTCGTGGAGATCTCCGGAACGGGGCTCAAAGACAGCCCCGGATTGCGACTGGAATTCGATGTAATCCCAGTCCTTGTCGTCATGACGGAACTTGGTAAAATAGCCGCCCGCTTCGGTGCTTCCAATGGCAGGAACGAGCTGGACGTAAGGCGCGAGAAGGTCGCCGGACTTTCGTGAGAGGGGAGCTCCGCCGTAACTGACCAACTTGAGACTTCTCAATGCAGAGAGGGCTCGGTCGTTAAGGCACATTTCGTCGATGAGAGCTGGGGTTAGCAGGGCGCTGTCAACACGTCCGTAATTGAAGATATCGACGACGGTGTCGGCGGAAGGAGGCGCAGGTGGGCCGACAACGAGGGTTCCGTGAGCATATGTCGGCATAGAGAGAACCATCATCATTCCTACCAGCTTTGCATGGTCAGCTAGAGAAACAAGTTGTTCCAGAGATGGTTACAAACATGCAAAGATGGTAGAGGTGTGTACCAACGTCTCCCGGGAGCGTGGTGCAGCAAGAACTCATCAATGTCCGGCAGGGAGGCAGCCACGTCCAGGGCAGCCATCATCTGGTGAGTGTAGGTAATGGGTTTGGGAGACCCTATCTGTGTTAGTTCATGATACTCCCTAAGCTACTTCCAGATCAACTAACCAGTCGTGCCAGACGTATGAGCCACCAGCCAAGGATCCTTCTTTCCTTCTCCCCATGACTTGGGATATACGAAAGGTTCAGCAGGAGTCTCTTGTAGGAGACTGTCAGGTTCAGGAGCTGTAATCTGTTGGATATGGGGCGCATCCTCCAGAATGGTACCGACTACCTGCGCCATACTGGACGGTCTGATATAAACCTTACACTGTGTCTTCTTCAGGATCAAACGCTGTGCTGCTGGCGGAATCAGCGGCGATGGGAGCACCATCTGCATGAATCAGCGAGGAACATTTGTCATTCCAAGCATACTCACCACTTTCTGCAACTTTCCAGCCGCAGCAGCAAGAATGGGATAGCGAAGGTCCTTAGGGCCTGCATAGGCGAACGATTGGAATGGCTCGTCGGACTCTGGGAGATTTTGCCGCAACCAGTGCACAGCATGGTTGACTGCGTTGTTGAACTCTGCGAATGTGATCTCTTTGTATCCTTTAGATAGATTGTTATTATCTATTGGCATCGACACCCAAGAGCTGTCTGGATCGTTCCTCGCTCGTTCTTCAATCGTCGATACCAAGATGCGCTTGCCATGCTTTATGCCAGGGAGTGGAAATGTAGCTATTTTAGTCATCGTTTCTGATCTTGGGAAGTAACTGTGAATCGCTGAGTGACCCTTCTATTTGCAAGTGGGAGTCCTCGAGTCAGACACTGTATATACACGAAGTCTGCCAGAGATCGGCGCGGGGTCGTCCAACTAGAGCTGTAGAGAGATGCAGCTAAGACTCGTCGTTCAGTCCCACGACGGGTATCCGGATGCTTGATCAGCGCTCCCTGAATTCATAGGAGAATTTATGTTACAGCTTTTATGCATTGGCAGGAATGAGGGTTCAGATGACTCTGCCTCTCGTAGCCACAGGTTGTGCTTGAGGCGGGAATTAGCAGTATGATGCTTGAGGAGCTGACGCGCGGCCCACATTCTGGTCTACGTTCAACAACCGTTCTAGAACTAATGCATGAAGACTCTGTCGGCGTGGGGCTAAGGCCTAAACCCGACTTACGAGGTAGGCAATCAGATTACTCTGCTTGAATGCCCTCACGCTGACGCTGATGTTTGTGAAGTGCAGGGGTAATGCATGCGGGATTTCCCCAGCCAATAGAAAAAGAAAAACTATGCGCAACAGAGGATGGCATGACACATTCTAAGACGTTCTTTGCAAAGCTTCTTGGCTCTTGTTATCCAAATATAGGTACTCTCTCAAATTGTGCAGAGCCGCCCAGATATCCTTTGCGTCCTTAGGTGCGTCGCTATGTGCAGCCAAGCGCTCTTGTAGCAGCGTTTTCCACTCAGGATCCTCCTCAGTCCATCCCAAGATGCGGAATCATACTCATACCTTATATGATAATAGGCAGCGTATTCCCAGTCGAGGATTCCGACCAGTCGTCCGTCTTGAACCATGATGTTGCCCAAATTGAGATAGCAATGAGTGAGGACACAGGGTTCACATCGAGGCATACGTTTCCTCTTTCCGAGTGGATCGTGAAGGGTAAGGCTTATAGCATCCCAGAGTTCAAGGGCAGAGTGGAAAGGTCCACGGGGCTCGCGGTCACAAAAAGTAAGGCTGGATAACAAGGGCTTTGATCAACATTCTGTATAGTTTCTGATGTGAGTGATAGTAGCCGCTGGCGAACTTCAACTACCTGATCTGCGATGGCCGTTCTCTGGGATTCTGATAGTGAAGGCCAGGCCTGCTCAAGTGTCTGCCCGTGCATCCGCTTGAGAAGTATAAAGTATCGCCCGTTGGCATCGACCCGGTCTCGCAAAACTTTGGGAGCTGGGATATTGGCATTTGGGTTAGATGCAAGGTACTCCAGTGTTGTCACTTCGGTCTTTGGACCCTCGTCAGGCCGTTCTTTCAAGATCACATCGGACCCAATCGACCAGGTACCCCGTCGGCCCGCACCATAGAAGAGTTTGACATGACTTGAATAAGAGCACCGCTCTTGCAGCTCGGACGTCCATCCACATGCACCGCAACCTTTGGATGACTCCTTCGTCATGATGGCGAGTAAGTTGTAGAACCAAGGGGATGAAGAAGGGTCATTGAAATAAGAAGAGAAGGATAGCTCTGGTAGTTGATATGCGTGGAATCGCGCTGAACAGCCTCACCTTATTGTCATTCCTAACCTTTCCTGCGTAATTTACTCATGTAAATCACCATCATATCCTACAAGCATTGACCAAGTATTCAATGCGAAAACGCTGTACCCCGCAGATCTCTATATTAGCCCCTGTCTAGTGCGAGGATAGCGCTGACATCAGGCGTCCCATCAGCACTGCCCCATGGAGAAGCCCATTCAAATTCATAATCTTTCATCTGACTCTTTATTCCGTTCGTAGCTAGATAGACAATCTACTTTACAATGACGTTCCCTTTCAGGGTTGTTGAACATATCATCCCCGGACAGCATATCCGGGAACATCCACATGCCCTAAAAGGACGCCAGGAAACTGCTTTGAAGCTTGCGATCAAGCAGTATATTCCGCGCGATCAGACGGAGCCAATTCTCGAGAATGCAGTGACGATCATCGGAGCGCATGGAAATGGACTTCCAAAGGTGACCATTCCGTGCCAGGACTTACAACGTACCTGTCTAAAGTCCGATAGGAGATATACGAGCCGCTGTGGGAGGACCTCTACGCCCAACTCAAAAAGCGATCAATTCCGGTGCGCAGCATTTGGATCGCTGATATCTCCAATCAAGGCGCAAGTGGTGTTCTGAACGAACATGTCCAGGGAGATAACAGTACGCTCACTTGATTTATTCTTCGAGGCGAATGGAGGAAGCTGACGACCAGTAGCACAGTGGCATGATCATTCCCGGGATCTGTTGCATATGATCAACCACTTCCGGGACGATATTGCTCGTCCTATTATCGGAGTCGCGCATAGTATGGGATGCGCACAGCTGTAAGTTATCTAGTGCTTCGCTGATCGTCGCTGACAACCCGCAGCATCCAGCTATCCATTATTCATCCTCGTCTTCTCTCGACGCTCATCCTCTACGAGCCCGTCATCTTCGGGGAGCAATTTGGGGGACCGAACCCAGCACTCACGGCAGTTCTCCGTCGCGACATGTGGCCCTCGCGAGAAAAGGCCGAAATGCAGCTCCGGAGAGGCTTCGCCAGGTGCGACCCCCGCGTCGTGGACCGCTACCTTCGCTTCGGTCTACGACCTGTGCCAACGCGCCTCTACAATCCCGAGAATGACCCAAATATTCCCCCGACGGCCGTCACACTCACGACCAGCAAGCACCAAGAGGCCTGGACTTATACCATTCCCAACCTCGAACCCGAATCAGCGGGGCTGAACGACCTCCTACTTCCCGACTGGGATCCAGTCCTTGAGCGTCCTGCTCCGTTCTCCCGTCCAGAAGCGTGGGCAGCTTTTCGGAATCTGCCGTTTGTTCGACCGAGTGTATTCTGGGTATACGGTGGCCGGAGTTGGCTCTCTCCATCCGCTGCTCAAGATTCCAAGCTACGAGCCACTGGGACGGGCATTGGAGGAAGTGGAGGGGTTGCTAAAGAAATGGTGGATAAGGCTCTTTCACCGAAAGCAACACATCTGGTTGTCTTTGAAGAAGTGGGTTGGTGTGCGGAGGTCGCGGCAACCTGGCTAGAGAAGTGGTTTGCGCGATATCTGAAGGAGGAAGAGTTCTGGCGAACGTACCAGAGCAAAAAGTCGGACCCGGAGATGCTCAGGAATTCAGAGGCCAGTATTCGCGTTGCTAAGGTGGTAGTAGGGTCCCGGGGGGGTGTCGCCAAGGGGAAGCTGTGATCTGCAGTACTCTATAAGCAGCTCAACGCATCCGTTATATTGTCCTTGATATCTTGTTCTACGTCTTTGCCACGAATATTGAAGACACTCTGGGATGGATCCAAGCAATGCATCTCAAGCTTCGTATGCATATATATACAGCCCACCTCTACCGTCACATAGTCATGGGTCTTGGCCATGAGCCTGAGCACAGTCGTCTCGACACCAGCCTTTTGTACGCATAGCCAAAAACGTCCCCTCGCAGGCCGTTACTGACAAGCGTATGGTGACAGTTGTGGGCTCTGTAGGCTCCGTGACGGGTCGAAGTAACCTGACGGTAGGTCCTTCAGCTGTTTCGGTGACTGTCACCGTTCCAGCGGATTCACAAGGGAGTCCCGACGTCTCGGGGTTCCTTGTCGTTGTCTGGCTGGTACTGGTCTGCCGGTCGTATCCTAGGTCTGCTAGGGCGGTATACTCACGACAATAAGTGTTTGACTCCTCGACAACTCAAGACAAAGCAATGAGACGAATACCGTGAAGTGTTCTCCGCGTTTAGGTTAGCCGATAGCAGATGTGCCTATCTGCATAAGCATAGAATGTCAAGGCAGTCGCCAGTGGAGATTAATTTGATAACTCTAGGTGCTAGAGGATGAATGTTCTTTCAGGGCCCTGACTTGTAAGATTTACCCATATCCCTTCTTTGACTCACCCAACATAATATGAATACGTCATTTGAAGGGGCGAGTCTACGAATACTTCATTGTCACTGCACCTATACGGTCTGAGAACACCAATGTTACCTGTATCGAGTAAAGCTATTTACTAACCCACATCTCTATACAGACCCCTCAACTCCGCTGTATGAGTCATGACACATCCGGGTATACAACATCCAAGCTTATAGAACGGAAACAGGCTTTCCAGGTGTCAGCCAGCACACCTTATCAATGATACCCTCCTCCTCAAAGTCCTTGCGGAGCTCCTTTCCGAACTGCGTGAAGTGGCCCCAGGACTCGTAGTGCATGGGGACAAGAACATCCACCTTGACGTCGCGGAACAACCGCGCGCCAGACTTGCCGTCCATGGTGATCTGGCAGACGCCCTTGCTGGGGTCGGTCTTATCGACGGGTCCGTAGGCATTGCCCAAGTTCATGATGGCAGCGAGAACATGGTACTGCTCACCGACCTTCTTCAGCTCATCGATGTACACAGTGTCACCGGTGAACCAGATCGCGTTGGGAAGACCGTCACGGCCGCGACCAAATTCCTCATTGGTAATGATAAAGCCAGTGCACTCATCTCCAGCGATGTGCTGGGTGGGTGTGCCGATGATCTGGAACTTCTTTCCAGCGATGACGGTGTCGATCTTCTCCCAGGGCTTGAGGCCGTGGACGCCAGGGCGGGGGGAGAGCTTCTTGGCTCCGTCCATGGTAGTGAAGACACGGCGGCCGTCGAGCAGACGGCGACCCAGCTCATCAAGGTTGTCAACGTGGTCTTCGTGGCTGAGTAAAACGGCATCGATGACGGGGAGTTGATCGAGGCGGAGAGCAGGATCATCGCTCACTTGCAGCGTTATCGTCTCTGTGACCGGCCAAGAGGAGCCGGCGGGAGAGAAGAAGGGATCGGTGAGCATGTTGACGCCATCGATTTCAAGAACGGCAGTCGCCGTGCCGATGTGGGTGACGTTGAGCTTGGGAGCCATTATGAAGGATTAATAGGAAATCGGATTGTTCGGAGTCCCAAAGGATATAAAGGATGTACAATTTCAAAGGAAAGTGATGGTTTTGAAATGTTAGTGCTTTGTTGGCAGTGAGGGGGACCGAATATAGGTATTATTTATACCCGTGTCGAGTGGGATGTCTGTCCGGGAGAAGTCAGAATTGAATTATTCATTCTGACGAATGGTGCAATTCCTAAAAGGGATAGAATATTCGCCAAGAACAGTGGAGAGAAGGTTCGGAAAAGCTTCTCTTCTGCCGTTCTGCTCCATGGGGATAGATTACTATAATTGACAATTATAACCCATCTTATACTTAGTCAGAGCATTTGATGGCTTACCAAGCCACCTTGACTATGAGTTTTGTCCTTGCTCGACGGCCCACGGCGATGGCTCCCGTGCCGAATTCCATTGTTTGGGGTAGATTGAGCCTATTTGACGAGACAGAGAGTTATCCACGCATGAGTCTGTTCTAAGTGCGAATAATATATCTGAGAATGCAACTGAGAGCTGCGTTACTCCACGTCAGTGCAAGTCAGGAGGCACATGAGACACAGATGTCCAGCTCCTCTTGCAACGAGCTGTTCGGTATTCATTGAGTTGGCCAGACAGAGGTTGCATCGGCAAGATACAGTTATGGGAATACGCTGTTTGTCCTTTATCATAGGTTCATATCCATTGCCGTCAATCCGAGACACGTCGATCAATGCAATCGTGGTAACCCTGCCACAAGACTGCCAAGTTCCATAGCCACGGCGTGACATTGTCAGGATCCAATTGGTCATAGAGGCCGTTATAGATCCCGCAGCCAGAGTTTAAAGTCTTTGGTTCGAATCCTACTTCCTGAATTTCCATCTGTGGAAGTCCTAAATGCATCGCCAAATCCTTCACTACGGAGTACGGATATCTTTGGCATTTTCGGTCGACCAAAGTCCCAGTCTTGGACCCTTGGTATGGTAAAGTTTACATGCCCGTATTTCCGTCTTCAGTTAATCTTAGCGTGATCCTTCAAAGGGCATGGAAGGTCCGAGAAGATTCCCGCAGAAAGCGACATGGCGGCAGTCGTGGCCAAACACTGACATTCTCTCTCAACCCTACCATCACGATCCAAGTCCGCCATTGGATATCCACCAATTAGGGAGGATGTCTGGACTGTTTAGATGTTAGAAATGCAGAGCTTTGGGTTAAGGTTTAGTACTACTAGTCCGTCTTTTGATCTCTTGATCTCAATCTATGATCATCATATCGCGGTAACAAAAGTGTAGCTATATACTAACATCACTGCTTTTCCAGCTGACATAAATCATGAATATCCTCTACTGACGATTTCCTCGCTCCCTCCTTGCTTGTCTCCCCGATCATGTTCATGCTCTCTTCCATCTGGTTGTATTTGCGGAAGCAAAAGTAGAACACGACAGCTGTGGCAAACATGACGATGCTGAGAGACGCATACTCCACCAGCACCTTTGGATCAACGGATACAGGAGACAGAGTAATTCCCATCGTTGAACCGATGGTGCAGGTGAGAAGGAAGAGAGCGGAGACGATACTCCGCATCGACCTTGGGGCTTTGGTGTAGGCATATTCCATCCCTGACAGGCTGGCGAAGAACTCGGAGAGTCCTATGAGTGCGTAGACTGGGATCTGGAGGAGGATGCTAACGTGAGACGGTGATGATTGATACATTACTGCATTCTGGCATTAGAAAGGTATCGAAGTGCTCGAGAAGGGACGTACGTTGTTGGATGATAGCCGCGATGGCAATGGCAAATGCTATGGCGGCGAAACCGGTAGTCATGCGACTTATGGGCTTGAAAGGGATATTGAAGCGTCGGAGGGCAGGGTTGATGAGACGTTCACTGTTCTGTCAGTATTGGACGATGTGGAATGAAGTGAAGCAACATACAATAGAGGGACGGCAATCAGAATGGTCAGAGGGTTGAATAGGCCCACTATAACGATTAGACAGCGCTCGAATAACAAGCTGAAATGAGACGTACTCATATCATGGGGCATCCCGTATGTCTTGAGAGACGACGCCTGACTGACAAGATTGTTGTTGGCCTGGCCATTGCATAACCAGAAAATCGGGCTACAAAGTCAGTATTATCAAATGAGTCGAGGGAGTGTGAACATACTATAGCAGACTGGAATGACGTTAGCAGTGTTACACTAGTTAGGCTTCGACGGAACTTACAACACACGGCAGGCAACAAGTGCTCGTTTCAACTCATCCACAAACGTGTCGTCCCAGCATACAGGGGTTCCAGTGGCCTCCATTGTGACGGGTCTTGCTGCATCTATGTTGCCCTTGTTCTTCAAGCTAATCCACAGCACCCGAATAGCTTTGGTAACGGCCGAGCCATGCGGTTGTTGGACCACTACCATCACTTAGTCATTTCTTCAAGGGAAAGGCACCTTTACCTACCATATCTCTTACGGCCAGCTACTAAGGCCACAATGGCCAATAGCCACAGACAGAGCGGCATCATGAAAGCTGCCCAGAAGTCGACCTTAAGCTCCAGCCACTACTTTCGTCAGCAATGATCTGACAGAGCGAGACATGCACTAACCGAAGCGGGAATGATTGAGAGAGCTCCAATGTTTATGATCCTGGAGTATATAAGTATATAGACCCGCGTTTATAATGTTCGAGACTCACCAGTAGTATCGCGCATAGACCGTCTGAACTGTTATGTTGGGATCGACAATGACCATCTCTCCACTTTGCAGTGTCTTGACTCGTTCTGTGCGCATTGAGTACTGTTCAGCAATCAAGGGGCCGACATTGCTTTTGATACCACCGCATCTGATCCATTAGCATACATGATACCTCTAGAGCTCCACTGCAAGACATACCCCAGTCCAATCAGTATCAGTGCAAGCATTAACCCTGGTAAACCCCCTCCGTGCTCGAGACTTGGAGGTAGCGACGTGATGAACAAAACCAAGACACCGCACACGGAGAGTCTATGCACGGTTAGTTGTCTAGTTGTATTCAAGAAGAGAAGTAGAAGGGAATGTACCCCGTCCCTAGGAAGATGGTCTTGAATCGACCTAGATAGCTATCTGCAACAACAGCCCCGAAAATCGGTGCCAGGTAGCACCATCCCACAAAGAAGTAACTAATCCCAGTCGCCACTTTTTGGCCCTACTTCTGTCAGCTTATTCCAGAGAAGGAGGGAGGGTACAATAATACCAATCCAAGGGCGCCGTGGTGAAGTACATCATCACGACCATGCTGTATGTAATTTTCTATGCCTGTCAGCAAGATTCTCTCCAATGCACTATTGATTGAACTCACGCATTGGCGCTGTGATGGAACGATATGTAAAACGCTCAGCCAACTCCACTACAGCCACGAGAAAAATATCCAGGGAGATGTCATCGCAGACTCGTCGGAGATCTCTTTTCTCCGGCTCTGGTATCTCCACATGCTCGCATTCGAATGAATCGGTTGGTTTTATTGTGCAAGAGAAGGCCATGTCTCATATATTGGCACCGATGGACAACCCTGTCAATGAATGAACGTTTCAGGCACATGTTTTGGATATAGTGGATACATATGCAATATATATAGTCGATGAGATCTACGCGAAACAGTGCCATGATGGCATTGGATATCTTCGTGGCCCGAGGAATGGAGTCGCAATCGATGGGCGATCTGTGTGCAAGGACAATCTGAGAATACAATGAATCTGTATCTGCCGACCTTGAGTCCATTGCCTTGATTCAACTGTAGATCTCCTGTTACTGTCCACGTAAGTTGTGGCGAGAGTAAGGCTGCGTGTATAATTGCACCGGGCCATTCTCCTATGACGATGGAAGATGGATTGATTGTATAGAGCCATTGCCTCATGTTGTCCTTTTTCAAGATGCTGTCAACCTTATTGTCCAGATATTGTCAAGATAGAATCCTTGTGTATCCACCGAGATTCTTGCCGCGTATGTTGATATCCATCAGCCCACCACTGTCAGCTGCGAATCCCCGTGCACTGATAGAGGAAAGTCATTCTGCACACTGATTGCTCTGTGTAGACAATATATGACGTCAAAGCATTCAAAATAAACAAGAGGACGAGATTCCGCCTCGAATTCTAGTGAGGAATGTGGACTGTCCAAGGGATGTTTGGACTATCCACGTTTACAAATCCCGATTGATATTTCCATGGGAGCGCGTCCACTCTCACATGTGCCATCAATGTCAGTCATCTTGTTCATAGACTTGAACGTATCCAAAAGATACAACGAGCCTCACGATGCTCTTGTGGAAGAATGTTGCAGTGATATCACATCAAACTTCAACGCCATCAGGAGCGGGTGAGAAGCTTAGCCCAGCCATGAACTTTATTCAGAGACATTTAGTAATTGCCGTAATGAGAAATGCAAATTCCAGGAACAGTGAATTCTTCATTCTCAAATTCAAAGCATGGGTTTTGAACGTGGCCACCGCAGGCTTACGCGGCGTTATACAGCTACCACGAACAACAAGGATAGAGAAGGTCAGATGCCACTACTTTGGAGACAAAATGATGAATACTTCGCGTCAGTGGCTTTTCAACAATTACGGATGAGCGCGAGCAATGAATCGACGTTAAATGAATGAAGGCAGTCATCCACCAACGCTCGGTTTCAGACCTCGAGATCTCTCACATTTCAGAAAGATAGGAAGATATCCACATACACAGTCAGTTGGAGATATGATGAGTATACAAAGAGTGATCCAAATGCTGCATTCCTAATTTAGCGTCTCTAGTTGGTTGGATCATTCCGCCGGAGGCAGTTGCACAGGTTCAGGTGCTCTAGGACATCAAACCCATATGCATTGTTCGTGCATTCCTCAAGTGCGCCAAGCCAGTGATTACGCACGACTTGGACTTTGGGACCCTTTCTAGCTTTTAATAAGGCGTTTCTCGATCCTGAGCTTGCTTCGTGCAACTGCTGTTGTGATCCTGCGGTCGAGCCTGGGTGCCACCACCTGGAACAGGACGCTTCCCATCCGTTTGGTGCCATCATCCTAGTAGTGTTTAGAGTGGGAAAGCCACTGATTACCAGTGAGGATCTTCTGCTGTTCAACAGCTTGACCTTAGCTGTTCCATTTCCCGTGTCCTTACCAGCCGTTGTAGATTAAGACAGGCATCAGGCCACACTGTAACAACCCTATATCGGTCATACAGAAGCTTACTGGCTAATACATCCCTATTCATGCCATTTCTTCTTCGTTGCCATGAAAGTCTAGATGTTAGTGCTAAACCACATACATATCCTTCAGCCCGCTCTGCGTAGTTCTATTGAGGGTGCACTTTATTTCTGCTCACACTTGATTTCTGACGAATCTCGACTTTAGATGAGTGTCTTCCATTGTTCACGGGATCATCTTTATCGTGTAAAACCTAAAAGTGTCTCCTAGCATGCCTTTTCTACCTATGCCAAGTGACTGTTTGACTTGGAGAGTTGCACCTATTGATACTTGCAACTGCTTGTCCAGTGACATCAATGTCACTGGGTACGACATGAAAGAACTCTCCCAGAAGACAAGACAAGGACAATACTCTTAATCCATGACGACTCGGAACCTACGGAGCTGGATGAATAACCTTGTCCCAACATGCTGGGCGGGGATGACACCACGACTTTCTCTTTGTGGGGCCGAGTCTTAATTAACTACAAGTTTACAACGAAAAGAAACCTCATCTCAGCGCGTTCATCCCGTCACAAAAGTTGCAGAGCGTCCATCCGATGAATCATTATTTTCGGCTCCAAATGGAAGAAATACTGTCTACAAGGCTGAAGAGCGATCTATATTATCGTGTCTACGCATTTGCCAATTGGTGATGGCATAATTATGGCAGGCCGTAGAGCATCCAGACTGTGACCGATTGACTTCACAGGAGCCAAGGTCGACCTCTCGCGGATCCAAGGATCTTCTATTGATATGATGGCATGACACCAGATAGAGGAATACGATTATCTCAGTATCCCCTCAAGCTTGCTTGCGATTCCAACCGCCATGATGTCAGGATTGCAGTGAGCCTGGTCTCTTTCATGCAGCGATATAATACTAGCCTATCGGTGGTGCCCTCGTCTTACTCGACGCCTGCATATTTGATGTGAAAAGATTCTCTTGCAGAACTACTGTACTATACATTGGACATAATTGTATACCCGTGATATGGCTCCAATTCGAGCCAGAGCGCACAATGCTCAAGGGAGCTCTGGCCAGCTCTCCATACTCCGGGAAATGGTTCAAACCGTTTCCCGGGAGTGCGAACCACGTCTGGGCATGCCTGCCAGTGCTATCCAGGCCAAAGCCCCGACTATCGATGCTTTCTTTGACGCCATCGCTGCGGAACGTTTGAGGCGCATGCCGGCAGACGGAAGCCGGCTCGACGGTGCTCTTCGACGCGCATCCAGCCTCGCCTTTGCCGTGGCGTCGTTACGCGAAGCTGTTGTTTCTTTTATGGACGGGGCGGACGAAGCCACTAAATTGGTCTGGGGTGGGCTTCTGCTGTTCCTAGAGGTAAGGCACATCCAAGTCTTTCGGACTAGAGCTGACAATTCCAGATGGGTATCGAGCATGTGGATATCCTGGACACCATTTTCAGTCGCTATGGGCGAGTCACGCTTCAGATTTCTCTCTTGCTACAGCAGGAGAGCTTCTTTAGAGAGTCGACTTCGTTGCAGAACGAGGTGGCCAAGACCTACGCCAGTTTGCTGCAGCTGGTGCTACACGTTACCATGGAGTACTATGACGCCTCGCGCTCTTTGGACTGGCTGATCATGGGCGAACACGTCGATGCAGCTTTTTTCCAGTTCCACAACAGCTTCAACACCAATTGGCGGAAACTATCAGAGCTGGCCTTATCCAAGAGGACGACTACGGATGTTGCTTCCATCTATCAGTTCCTTGATCTGCAGGATCGTCCACTCCAGATGATTCTCGAGGGACACAACCACTCCCTGGCGGATGGTTCTTTTGCGTGGTTTGACCCGTATCTCACGACATTCACTCTCAGCAACCGTGAGATGATGGTAATAACGGGCAGTCCAGGAGCAGGAAAAAGTGCGCTGGCGCAATGGACGGTGGAGCGGCTGCAGGTCTCATCCGAGTGTGACATCTGGAACGTGATTCCCTGCTGGGTGCGGGAGGATGTGCCTATCACAACGTTGACCCTTACCATCCTCAAATGCATTCTCCTGCAGATGCTGGACCGATGTGTCAGCTCATGGAAGACCCAAGAGGGTATTCTATCACCGGTTCGACAGGCTGCGGACATGGCCTCAACTGGTGCTACAGACGCCCAGGTGGAGGACGTGCTCTGGTCCGCCGTGAGGACGGCAACGCAGTCACAAATGCACTTCATCATCGTCCTGGACGGCCTTGATCAGATCAAGAATGCTAAAGCCACCATGGCTGGCTTCCTTGCGCGCCTACAAGGTTCTATCTCCGGCACGTCATCAAAGCTTATCATCTTTTCCAGAGAGGTTCCAGCGCAGCAGCAGCTGGGGAAGAGCACTCAACAGCTCTCGCTGAACCCCGCATTGACTCAGTCCGACATGCTTGCAGCTGTTACCGACGCTATCAAGTCAGACGGCCAATTCTACGGGCTAACGGACGATCAGATTGACATGATGGCCCAACGCATCGTGGCCCGCGCTAAGGGGTGCTTCGTTTGGGCGCAGCTCACTCTCGAATCTATGAAACATGAGTCGACCTTCAAGGGCATGATGACTGCAATCCAGCAAGCACCAGGCGATGTTAGCGAGCTGATTGGCAACCATCTAAGCACCACTGACATCGCACGGCCTGACATCCGCTGTCTCCTTGCCTGGCTGGTGGCGTCTGAGCGTCCTCTGAGCGTCAAGGAGGTTGAAGAGCTGCTTTCAGTCGACGCGGAGAGTCTCAAGCTAACGCCGCGTCCTGCCGGGGCCGAACGAAACATATTCAAGCCCCTGGGCCGTCTGGTCATGGTCCGTGATGGATTCGTGGCATTCCGCCATGCCATGATCCGCGAGAACCTCCGCCAACGAGCCATGTCGGCAGACAGCAACTACTCGGACAATCAGGGATTCCCATTCAACCTCGAGGAAGCGCACTATGATCTCCTTACCCGATCCCTGGCCTGGACCCGTATCTGTGTCAAGGAAGAGGTGGCGATCTCCATGGACAAAATGCCAGGGCAGCAGCGCGACGTTCTCTTCGACTTGTATATCCTCCTGGAATATACTTCGCGCTACTGGTTCGCGCATCTGCTTTCGTCCCCGATGACCACCCCCGACCGTGAATTTGCCTTCACGCCGGTCTTCAAGAGCTCCTTGCCCAGTTCAGTTCTCTTCGCGCAGCTGGAGCTGACCGGCCGAGAGTCCCAGTTCACTCGATCCAGCATCCTAGAGCTTTACCGGCTATCGGTCGCGGTGCGCCGTGTAGCTCTGGGTGAGAAATCTCCGGCATTCTTGCAGAGTCTTATCCTCAGCGCTCGTGCGGCCGACCTGGCCAAGGCTAGCTGGGCCAACGATCATATGTACGAAGCATGGACGCTCAGTCGATCGCAGCTTGGGACCTCCTCTCCGATCTCCATGGAGTTGGAACAGCTGATGCTGACCGCTCCTCACCAAGCAGACCGTGGCGACAAGTTCACGCGCATGCGCACCGAGGCCCTTCGAGAGATGACCTTATCCCACTGGGAGTCGACGGAGGTCACTTTTACCCGCCGCGTGGAGTATCTCACCACCTTGGTCACAACCTACCAAAGCAGTAATCAACATGAAGAGGCTTACAGCGTTTCTACACAGTTCTACCGGCAGACACTTGACAAGTATGGTAGTCACTCGCCGGAGAGTATGCAGGCGGCGGATTTCATCACCCAGCACTTCCAGATCGCTTCCTCCGACGATCTCGCGCTGGAGATTGCGCGTCTCAAGTACGAGAATATGGTCCGTTCAATGGACGTCACAGACCAGCACCGCATCTCCTACTCCTTGTACCTCGCTCAGCTATATGAGAAAAAGCACAAGATCAAGGAAGCAGACGCGATCTTGACCAGGCTCTGGGCCGGGATCTGCTCGCACGATATTGACTCTGAATGGACATGGGAGAAAAAGACAAAAGTCGCCTTTGTGTACTACCAATTCCTGCGTCATCACGGCCGCCATGAAGAGGCCAAGATGGTCCTCGGCGAGTTATCCTCGGATCTGGAATCGGGCGGCATCCACTCGCAGGCGACGGCAGACCGCGCCACAAGCCTTCGAGCAGAGGCGCGAGCGCAGGGCCTCATTGGCATGGAGCGGACCCTGTCCATGCTCATTTGGAACTACTACCTTGCAAGCGGGGATCAGTACTCGGCCGAGGCCATCACTCTGGCCGAAGACCTTGCCGACGAACTGATGTCCACCCATACGACGGTTGACAGTCTCGCGGGGCTGTCTCAAGAGGAGCGCATCTACATCCACAGCCTTATGGACAGCATTGCGTCGTCGGGCAGCGGTCGCCATTCCACGTCTGTTCTGAGATTGTGTCACGACCTCTGCACCCTGCATGTCCGCGAGAGACAGTGGAAACAGGGCAGTGACTGCGCCTGGTCGGTCCTGAAGCATGCCTGGCCGGATGTCCACGATCCTACCTCCGAGGCCAAGTTCCGATCTGACCGCGCCCCGTTGCTTGCGAATATCGTTCTTGACTACGCGTACTGTCTTTTCCGTCGTCTCGACGTTGCTAATGCGACGACGGTCTACGGAAACGCGTTCAAGGCGTCCATTACCGCGGAGAAAGTGACCGTGCCACACCTCACTGCCGTTGTCAAGACCGTGGTGGAATTTTATGAAACCACATTCCAGTTCTCCAAGGCGCTGGTCCTCCTGCACCAAGTCAGCCAGTTCTTCATTTCTCGTCTGGGCGATTCCGACAAGCATACGATCGATAGCCTGTACTGTGAGGGTGACTTGGCCGCTCGTCTGGACCGGAAGGACGAGGCCGAGGCTGCGTATCGCCATATCTACCAGGTCAGTATCCAGGGGGGCAAGATCAGCTCGACCGGCGTTCGTGCAGCCATTGCCCTCCTCGGTATCTATGAACAAAGTCAGGACCGCGAGTCCGCTCTACAGGTTTACCGTCATCTGTGGCCGACTCTGATATGCTTTGACGAAAAGGATGGCTACGACCGTGCACTGCTGGAAGGTCTGCTAGACAAGACCTACATGGGATACATGAGAATCTTAACCGCCAGTACTGCGGAGGAAGGCCACGCGGAACGCTACACCGTAGCATCTCAGTACCTCAATCTGTGCAAGAAGATCCATGGGCAGTCGAGCCCAGCGACTCGGGATGCTACTCTACGGCTTGCGGAGATCTGCGAGAAAAGCGATAGCCATCTCGAAGAGGCACTTTCCCTTTACCGACATATCCTCAAGACGAAGGAGTGGGTGCCTCAAACGCAGGCCTCCCGGGCCTTGCCTGATATGACGGATCCGACGGCGAAGAGCGTCAAGCATAAACTCGCGCAGATCTATCTCCGCAAGAAGAGCACCTCCGACGAGGCTCGTGGTTTGTACATGGAAGAGCTTACCCTGTCCAAGCAGCAGCGAGGTCTGTCATCTTCCCCGACAATGTTGTGGCTGCGTGAGGTGGCTCTGGTCTACGCTTTGAAGGATACGATCGAGTCGCGCAACCAGGGTGCAAGTCTCCTACGGGACCATGTCAACGAGGTCATCCGCGTCACTGCCAGCCGCGAAGCGGTGGTTGAGCGCGCTCACCGGCTTGCCGAGATCTATCTCGAATGTGGGTACAAAGATGCGGGCTACGACTTGATCGACGAGCTTCATAAGCGGGTGATTCATGAAACACCCGCCGCACAACGATTGGCTCTGAACGAGTACCGGCCTGCGGTCTTTGTTGCCGCGTTCGAGGAGGAGTTCGGCAAGAAGATGACATACAGCCAGATCCTTGACGCGCTGTCTCAAGAAAGCGGCATGTACAATGAGTACCAGACGAGTCTTTCCAGGCACGACCTCGTCACCACTCTAGTTACCGGCCAGAAGCTTCATGTCCTGCAGACCGAGCAGCGACGCACGACGGCAGCCACCAAGACACAGGGCAGCTTGTACGAGTACTTCTGCAACTCGCTTTCTGTGTCCGCCGCGTTGCGCTCCAAGGATGTTATGCATCAGTTCTACAACCTCTGTCGTCGAGAGGTACTCAAGGCTGACTACAATATCAACATTATCAACGAGACTACCCACATGGTCCGCGACTTGTGCAACAGCTCCCGCTTCCAGGATGCCGCCGATTTGACCGGCGTGTTCCATTCGTTTGTGCACCTGACCGACGGTCTGAACAGCCACGAGGCAATCTTTACAGCCATCAAGCTGTGCCTGTATCTCAACGGTTACCAGACGAGCAAGTGCTCAGACAGCGGCACTGCCAAGCACATGGCGTTCGAGTCCCAGATGCTCCTTCAAGTGATCATGGACAGAGCTCGCCATCTCAAGATTGAGTTCTCCGAACTTCCATTCCCCGAACTGAACGATCTGGCCACGGTCTTGGGTGAACATGAGATGTTTGACGATCTAGAGGTATTCCCTTCCCCCTCTTGCCTCCCAGCTATATGCATATGCTAATTGCTCCAGGCCATCCTCACCGACCTCTGGACCTCGCGTCTCGTCCAA
Source organism: Aspergillus oerlinghausenensis (assembly GCA_014250555.1). NCBI lineage: Eukaryota > Fungi > Ascomycota > Eurotiomycetes > Eurotiales > Aspergillaceae > Aspergillus > Aspergillus oerlinghausenensis. The sequence continues at coordinate 133,421 of JAAKEQ010000043.1, forward strand.
AAAACCTGGTCTTCCAACATGGTCGTCTGGATCGGCCGTCGCCTGGTAGAAACCCGTTTCTGCCGCGGGCACACCAATGCCGCAACCCAGCTAGGCAAAGACATTTGCTACAACCTACGGCAGGTCTGGGGCAACTGCGACCCCGTCACGCTGGAGATGACCAAGCTGCTGTCAGGCCTGTACACGGCGTCGGGGAACCACCTGGCGGCCGTGGCGCTGCACGAGACGGCGCTGCACGAGCTCCTCAACGACACAGACGTCGATCAGGCGCATGCGGCCGACGCCGTCAGCCAGCATCTGCAGCTGCTCATGCACGCGCAGTCGCGGCTCAGCAAGGAGAGCAGTCAGGCTGTGGACACCAGCGCGTACGACGAGCTGGTGCAGCAGGTTGGTACCAAGTTTGGGGTGAGGCCGGAGAGTCTGCAAGGAGCAGGCGAAGACGTGGGAATGTGGCACCGGCCGAGGAGGTTCAGTCTGGATGTGGAGGAAGAGCAGATGCATTCGAACCATCTGCGCAGCAGCAGTGGCTCGGCGTTGCTGAATGGGAATGCGGGGGCTAAGCGGATTTCGATTACTGCGTTGTAGGCACGCAGATCTTATAATTTGTAATTTAATCACCCAGAATGTTTCCTTATCTGGTGAAAAGTGCTAGTATATAGTCGCAATTCACGTGCTTAATGCAACCCTACGTACTTCCATGGTCTACGCAGTTGCTACTGCACATGTCTTTTCCATCTAGCCAATACCCATTCGAATCAAGATTAATAATTGATAGGAGAGAAGTTGCTCGAGAGACGTTAAGTATCAAGGGTTACGGGACTCGACAATTGAAGCTGGTTGCGAGTCATGACGTCTGTCAAGGCAACAGTCAACGTCATTAGCAATAGTAGGGCTGTCTCCGCCATCAAAACCACTAAGCTAAAAAGGCGTCTAGACCTCCGTTTCTAGTATAGTAGAAATGATGATGCATATTCTGGTTGACAGGCTGACACTAATTGCGGACTTTGGCGCTATTCCCGTCGGCCGTACAAAGTAAACCGCTGATCCCTACTACTTAACTCCAGAGACCATAGGGCCCGAAAATGATAGACAGGTATCTAAATTATGAATATTTAAATGCCGGAAATCCCTCTAAAGCTGGACACATCTAATCCAGAGAATATCTACCATTGTCAAAGGCATATCCTTGAGAATGGGCTTCCTCTACTCCCAACTCTGCGTCACCCCAGCCTATCCCACCCACTCCTTCAAGGACCAAACCATCATCGTCACCGGCTCCAACGTTGGCCTCGGCCTCGAAGCAGCACAGCACTTCGTCCGGCTCAATGCTGCAACCGTGATCTTAGCCGTGCGCAACCGCCCCGCCGGCGAAGCCGCCAAAGCCTCAATCCAGTCCTCCCATCCCGACTCCGACACCTCCATCGAAGTATGGGACTTGGACCTCGCGTCCTACGCCTCCGTCCTCGCCTTCGCAGAGAAAGTCTCCAGCCTACCAAGACTAGACGTGCTCCTCTGCAACGCATCCATCGCAACATCATCCTTCCAACTAGCAGAGGCCCACGAGCGAACCATCACCGTCAATGTGATCAGCACCATTCTGTTGGGTCTTCTCGTCCTCCCGGCCCTCCGCAGAAGCGCAGAGAGGTACGGGACCAAGCCGCGTCTGACGACGGTCGTCAGCGAGGTACACGCTTGGACGAAGTTCCCTGAGCGGAACGCCGAGAATACCTTTGCTGCGCTGGATGACGAGGAACACACGGACATGGGAGAGCGGTACCCGACGTCCAAGCTGCTGCAGGTGCTGGCCCTGCGGGAGATGGTGGCGCGAATGCGGGACGACAGCGTCGTGGTGAATATGGTTAATCCTGGGCTGTGCCATTCGCAGCTGGGCCGCGAGGCGGGGATCGGGCTTGCGCTGATGAAGATGGTGTTGGCGAGGACGACGGAGGTGGGGAGTCGGACGCTGGTTGCGGGTGCGGCGGCGGGTGAGGAGAGTCATGGGGTGTATATGACGGATGGGAAGGTGGATAATGGGGCGCTGTCGGCGTTTGTGCGCAGTGAGGAGGGGAAACAGGTGCAGGAGAAGGTTTGGGGGGAGCTGAGGGAGATCCCGGAGGAAGTCAAGCCGGGTGTGACGGACAATTTGTAGCATATCAAAGCTAGTAGGTCTATATGACAGTAATGATAATCATGTACTCTACGCATGTATAGCATATTGAAGTATGAGCGTGCGTAGTAGCTCTGCCTCTAACTGTGTACCGGGACTTTGCGAACATAACGGACACAATCAAAGGTATGCTCAAAGATAGTTAATTGCATTTGACTGTCTAAATCAATGTAATCTAAGTTGTGATGTAACAGCGAGTGACGCTGCCCGTAGTAAAGCCATCGAGGCTATTCATTGACCAAAGCCGGACTAGATGGCGTTAACATCAACCCAGAACCGGGTATCATCCTTCTGATGCTTGGGATCACTCTCAATCTGCTGCTGGATCCACTGAATGGCACTTTTATAAGCTGGTCCGATTAGCCCGTACGTCCACCAGAAGCAAAGACAGAAGACATACTATTGATATCATCCGTGTACGGCTCGTCCAGCCCAGAAGCTCCATTGCGATGGCCAGCAACCCAGAGGTCGAACCCATAGTGCTTCTCACTGTCATGGCGGGCCTTGATGTCCTTCTTCAGGTCATGGCTGGACTATGTTAGCTCTATCCATTAGTATGGGACACGGACATACTTCAAGACAGCCCCGTTGGACACCTGCTCAGCAGATTGACCCTGGAAATCGCGGGCAGAAGTACGCAGCATCATCCAGTTCTGCTTGAAGACGCCAAAGTTGGTGGCATCGCCGGATTTGCCGTCGCCGTAGACGTAGTCGGCTTTCATGTGGTCACTGTGTCGGGTGAGTTAATGTACAGCATTGAAAGACAGCAAGGCATGTACCTCTCTAGCATGGCGATGGCCATGTCCATGGTGTTTCCGCCTGCCTTGAGGAGGGCTTGCTTGCGCTGTCCGAGGCCATCAACGGTGTAGCTACCGCGGTTGTCACAGAGGGCAAGCTGGGCGAGGCCGAAAAGGCTGACGATGGTGGTGAACTTCATTTCGACTGGCAGGTGATCTTGCTTTCGATGTTTCTTTGGTGTGAGGGTTTCGCGATATCCGGACATGATCGTCCTTATATAGTGAAGAGTGGACTGCTCCAGGTGACTCTGCGAGCCCTCGACTCCGATCCACCAGCTCCATACATGAAGCAATTCCTGTCTCATGCTGGACATTTCCCCATTTGCCACGGTGTGTCCGTTTTTCATTAACAATAAAAGTAGATTGGGGGGCAAAAACATGGTATAGGTGGATACGGCGGAAAGTGGATGTTTCAAGGTGCTACAATGCGGGCCTAAGCTGTCCTCCGGCAGATTGTCATAGTCTTGATTCTAGAAGGTATTAGAGCCTAGCTTGGGAATGAAATAACTACAGTCCAACTACGCCCGACTGCTTGGCATGCTTCTTCAGTCCCACGTCAATACATGTGAGGCACTTGTTCCTCGGACTATACTCAGAACCTCATTGACCATAGCCCCAATACTCAACGGTCTCATCATGAGACCATGGATGCTCTAATGCCTGGCACGATACACTCGTTTGGCTGGGTCCAGACCTTTTCATGAAGTATCAGAACAAACTGGTCTTGTCAAGGCCTACAGGGATCAGCTAGTGAACAGAAGAATCAGATGCGACCAATGTGGTCTTATTTGAAGTAGGTCCTTTGAACCGGTAACAAGTATCCAGAAGCAAAATGTATCTATTAGGTGCAGACGCCATTTTTGCAATGGTCCTTAGAAACATGGTCTTCTTTTTCCAAGATGCACAGAATGCGACAACTGATGAAGAAAGGAAGACGAAGCATCAGGTGGCTTGAGCAGCAAGGGATGCTCGATTTGGACAAGATGAAAGGAATGTAAACTTCGTTCTGACAGGCAAGACCAGAGATATATCTTCCATACTATACTATCTACTACACTACTAGAATAAGCAATAGGAGTACCCCAGGATCGTAGTTTGGTCTATAAAGAAGCCAGCCTTGCAAAAGTGCTCGCTGTAATTCAGTACAGACCAATCCAGACTTCCACTACCCATCTTCATCATAATCACTGCATGATTGCTTAATATGCTACAGCGTGGCTTGAATTGAGTTATATGGCTGTGCATGAAGTACTTAGTGCGAGACATGCATACAGTAGTGCGTACAGATAACCTCACAATGCCCAAAATAGGCCATGCAACCTCGTATTCGCAATGTGACCTCAGCATCTTAAACTGCAATGACTCACAGTCAAGCTACATAAATAAGCCTTCTACCTTCTTCACTCTAATCCAACCACCAGACATCCATGCGATCCACAAAATGACCATGTCCAGAGACAAATCAGCCAGACACTACATCGAAACCATCTCCACCCGCCCCCAGAAACCCATCGAAATAGTCGACTACGACTCCTCCTGGCCAGACGCCTTCGCCTCCATCGCCCAGCGCATCAAATCCGCCCTCGGCGCTACAGCCCTCAGTGTCAGTCACGTCGGCTCAACCAGTATCCCCGGCCTGCCCGCAAAAGCCGTCATCGACGTCGACCTCGTCGTCCCAGACCCCACCGCCGAGGGCGAGTACGCCCCGGCCTTGGAGGCAGCCGGGTTCCGGTTCCTCTTCCGCGAGCCGAACTGGTACGAGCATCGCTTCTTTGGGCTGGCGGAGCCATATGCCAACGTGCATGTGTTTGGGCCGGGGGCGGCGGAGTTGAGCCGCCATCAGCGGTTTCGGGAGTGGTTGCTTGCGCATCCGGAGGATCGGGAGCTGTATGTGCGGGCGAAGAGGGAGGCTGCGCGGCAGAGCCGGGAGAACGGGGAGTCGGTGCAGGGGTATAATTTCAGAAAGGAGGGGGTGATTGAGGAGATTCTGGTGCGCGCGGGGATCCCGTTGCCGGGGACTGATTAGCTGGCTGCCACTGTTGATACGGCTGTTTAGGCGAATTACGAGGTGCGTGGTTTATCTTTTGAGCTGGAGACCACGGCATTATCATGTCTCCAAGTTCTTGAGCATCCTTACTTATGGCTATCTAAACACTGGCATTAGGCAGCTAAATCAACCCGTAGATAAATCCCAGCTGATCCATCTCGTCCCCGTCCTGCCCGTAGAATCCCACAATCTGCCATCCCTGCGCCGCCGCAAACTCTTTGCAGTCCGACGTCGCCGTCCCCGCACTCACCGTCCGCCCTGTGCTCGTCGTAGCCAGCAGGTAAAAGTTGCGCGTGTGGCTGCTGTACTGCCCCTGGCACAGCTTCGCCTTGGTCCAGTACTCGTTTGCCGCGAGGGTGAGTTCCGAAAGCTTCCCCCCGGTGCCACCGTGAGTGTAGCTCTTGCCAGAGGTCACGGTGAGACCGACACTGTCGAGGCGCTCGGCACCGCGCAGGGAGATCTTGCTTGGCTTGTTCTGGCCGGTGAAAGTGGCGGGGAGGGAGTCGAGGTCGTTGAACCAGGTTCTACTTCGTTAGCTGGCAGCAGTGGCTTATGATTAAATCTGACTTACCCGTGTGGTCCACCGAAGAGGTCACTCTGGCGGAAGGAATTGGACATGGTCCAGGTGAAGTTGGTCGTGATGGGATTGTGATCGGAGAGGATGGTTCCCTTGTCGCTGAGGAACTTGATGCTCTCGTAGTTCCAAAAGACGGCCTTTAGATCGACCGCACGGCTTCCCCGGTAGCTATTCCCATCAGCCCTCTGTATCAGCCCTCTGTATTGCAGTCCCAAAGCTCCAGGAACGTACAAGATCTTATCGACAGTTTCACAGTCGTTGGTTGTGCTAGGATTCTGGCAGATCAAGGCATTGCTCCCCTCGGCCGGCTCGGCTCCCTTGAGAATCAGCTCCACCCACGGGTTGACCATGCCATTCTGCGTCTGGAAGACACGGATATTGTCGCCGGACCTTGTATACCGCGCATTGGTGTCGCCAAACACCAGCACCGCATTGCCGACCGAGTTGACCTTGATGTAATCAGCCAGCTGCTGCAGATTGGCGCTGCGAGCCTTGACATCGTCGTCTTTTGATCTGTTCCAGTCAGCTTTGCTACACAGAACGGACGAAGAAAACATACCCGGCGTCAGCGTGGAGATTGTAACAATCCACGTATACCCCCTCGTCGACGCGCACCCGCATCGAGGTGAACCCCTTGGGGGTTAGACAGTCTGCCCCCTCGGCATTAGAGCAGGTCCCCCACTTGGTCCGCACAAAGTGGGTGAATTGAAAGTTGGACAGCGTATTCAAGCCGGAACCGATCGCCGCGCCGCCAGAGGTGGGAGTGCGGTAGGGATGGTTGTCGGTTTCGTAGATGTACGCGTGGTAGTTGAAGTCCTATTTCGTCAGTGAAATCCGTAGATAGGAGGGACGGACTCACCTCCTGCACATGAATAACGTCGTATCCGTACTCGGCGAATTTCTTACCAATCTGACGAGAGTTGTCGGTCTTGTCGCCTGGAACCTCGTTGCCGTTCAGGATGGCGGGCAGTCCTGCGACGTTGAAGGAGAGGACGTTGAACTCGCCAGCTGTGGCAGCCAGGGCAGGAATGCCTGCTGCAAGGAGAAGATGAAAGGTTCGCATTGCTATGGCTGATTGACTCTGTATAGTACAGGCGAGTTGAATTGGTTACTAGCCTAGCCTGAGAACTTGCCGATATTTATACCTCGGCCACCCGGATGAAGACAGTGCCAGACGCTAGCAGGCATAAAGTGAGGCCACTTAATTAATCCTGCAGATGTCGTCGTGGCCAATTGGGTTGGTCTGGGTTAGCAGACTTGGCCTGTTCCTATACTCGTCCACGTGGGTGACTCTGTGGTGGATATCTAGACGAAGCATTCGTCTTTTAAATGCTCGGCTAATTGGACAAGGAATTCACTCCTTCGGCGGATTCAATGTCTCACCTTGGTAATGTACATGTAAGCAAGCGTAAGGATCTTCCAACAATAGAGAAGTTTCCGTCCCCATTGTTAATCTGTTTTCCACGTTTCGGAATGATGAACACATCGGAATGATGAACAGAATAAACGGTCTCCCAGGTCCCTTTAACAGCGTCCAGCTTATCGATCCAAAGTATATTCCATAGTACGCTTCAGTGTCTGCAGCATGCTGAGGTTGTTCGTTCCATCTGCCTCAGTCCGACTTACACCGCGCTTCTCACTTCTATCCTGATACAGAAACAGCACAGGGAAGGGATCATTCTTCCCATTGGGAACCTTGGCTGAAATAGAGTCCAGTCTGATCGATTGTCACGAGAAGGTTGGCGATTTCGTAGGCCGTGTAGATGGGTTTGGCCATATTGATCTATCTCCTCTGCATTAGTTAGGGTCAAGCCGGCAGAAGATGGGTTGACAAGATCGAGATTGATTTTGCAGCTTAGGATCACTACGACCATGTGCATTGATTTATTGGATATATATTCCCTCAATGGTTGGGTATTGTCTATTCTATTGTCTTTATTCGACAAAACGTTTTTATTGTTTATGTCTTGCCCTACCGTGCCATTCTTCCTTGGATTAGGCCCACTTGCCTATCAACGCCATAATCCCAGCTCCCAGGAGTGTGCATCCCAGCATATACAGGATCTGTCCCCGTCTCTTCGTCCGACACGGATCAAACAAAAAGTCTCGTGCCAGCAACTCCACCAATCCACTGTATATCAAGATCCCTGCCGATATAGCGTCGAGCACCCCCTGCACGATCAGGGCCGTCCTCGAGCCTGGGTTATACGAAGTGCGTACACCGAGCCCGATAGCAATGGCAATTGGCGTGGTGAGTCCGTATGCCAGGCAGAGAACCCAAGGCAGCCAGCGGCGTCTGCCGAAATGGAGCGCTGACATGCGAGCCCCGATCCCCAATCCCTCAAAGGACTGGTGGAAGACTAGGACAGGGTAGAGCGTTGCGAATTCGTCGCCTGCCACGCCGAGGTTAAGACCGATGATGACAGAATGGAAGATGATGCCGAATTCGAGGATCAGGAAGGCGGCGATGGCCTGGCGGAAGGCCCGTTCGGAGATTACCGAGATTTGGTCTGCGTGGGGGTAGAGATCCTTGCTTCCTGTTGGGGATGATGGTTCCGTCGCCGTAAGCCCGTTGGATGATTCGTGCGGGCTGGAGAATGCTGGCTGGGTGATGATCGCTGCAGTGGCGTTCGCTTCTCGCTGGACATTGTACTTCCACTCGACGTACACCTCGGCCCCGACATCCATGAGAAAGATCAGTATGACGGATGAGAGGACAATCGCCGCGCACCAGGAGTACTCGCCCCAGGCGCCGGACATGCCGATACATGTTCCTGGTCCGATGCTTTGGTAGGCGGGGTCCAGCAGGTGGATGAACGCAGTCGCCACGATGACGCCTGTCCCAAAGTAACGCCCAAACAGGTATACATGATGGGGAATACGCCACTGGGGGAGTCGCTGAGCAACCACCGGGAAGAGGGTAAATACGGTAGAGGTGATAAAGATGACAAAGATGGAGGATATGCGCGCGCCTAGGTGGCCGTTGTACTCATTTCCCGACAACGAGAGGTAACAGATGACATCCTCTTTGCTGGCGTTGTTGAGGTCAACGTTGGAGGGGTCGAAGGTAGACATTGTTGAATAATCCAGCATCGATGTGCGCTAGACACTTTTTCCTTTATAGGGCACATGGCACGCTGGGTACCTTGAGGTCGCAACTGATTCAGTCTACTGCCAAGGTCCCTCGCCTGGTCGGTAGGACGCGGTGGATGGTCGATCTCTGAGCAGACACAACCTTGTGAGCTACCTCTAACTCCTGTGGGGCAAGACGAGAAAGAAAAAAAGTGTCATCGCTAGCCTTAGCCTGTCTTCATGTTTGGGAGGCCGGAGACAGTCGTAGGGCTGAGGTCAAGATAGCTGCTAAGGATTAATCGACAGCCAAGTACGTTAGCATTTCAACCTACTTGAACATATACACTTCATGCACGTCTAGCTCCTTGAATAGGGGTCAGTAAAACCGGGCACCATCAGTCGATATCCAAGACGGAACGGTTAATCGCAACGTCGGAATATAAGTCAACGCATTGATGTTCCGAACGCTCAATGGGGTTCGCAATGTGATCATCCATAATGTCCACATTACTGAGCTCAATCCTCAGTCCATCTGGGGTGGGGATGCAATGCCCTAGACGGAACCGACAATATCTGGATTGACCATGTCAAGGTTTCCCTTATTGGCCGTCAGATGTTTGCGTCTGATTATGAACCGAGTGGCCATGTAAGTCTGACCTGAATAGACCAAATCGGTGCTGATCCCTGATAGCCTCGGCTACAGCAAGGACGACCAGGTGACGTTCACTGAAAACTAGATCCACCACACCTCTGGCTGCTCGCCTAGGCTGGGATTTTGGGAAAAGGCACAAACGCTCTCATCGAGGGCAAGCAGCGTCTTCGATGGCGTTGACATTCCATTGCAGGACGGCAGCGCCGGCGCCACATTCGCCGTTGACTCCAGCAACCAGTCCAGCTGCAACACTGTCAAGAGCACGGCGTCCTTCCATCTTTCTTTTCCTGGGTTGGGTTGTAGATACACCGGAGCATCATGAGCCACTACAAGACTTTCGAAAGAGCAGGCAAATCTGTCGATGGGCAGGTGTCGACCCGTGGCTTCCCCTGTTTAGTCCCTCGCGTCATGCGTGATATTGCATCTCCCACCGTCATTCAAGAGACACGAGAGGTTTTCATCCATTACACGACGCTAGAAGCTCCTGGCCTGCGTCGATGGTCCATACAGCAAAAAACACATTTGAGACTACTCCGTTTGAGAAAGGCAAGTCTATGTCGTTGACGGCACCGGATGTAGCATTGCTCGGTATCAGTAATATCATATACCTGACGCATCCTTCAAGCCACCAACGACTCTTCATGTTCTGCATACCATTCCTCCATTCCAGAGCTGCCGATTGAGTGTGATCTATCGAACTGGTCGATTGCCGGCGATCGCCTCCCGCAGACGCAGGTGGACGGCAAGTCGGCAACTTCGGCAAGTGAAGAACTCGCCAAAAGTACGACTTGGAGGTGCTTGACTTGATCATTATTGGAAAGTCATCAATGAAACGAGGGGGTAGGGTCATCATAGGACATCCATGGACATTAGACTAACTGACAGCCGGCGGCTAGAGTCCCGGGGATAGTGTCGCTCTGAATAAAAGTACGTCGCCCAATGTCCAATTATACAAACTTGTAAGATAAATGCTGACAAATACGGGCTTGATAACTAACTAACTAACTAACTAACATCTTACAGTCCTTGAGGACGATGTAACCCAACCGGAACTGGCGTGGTCGATCGCTGCATGTTCCCTGATCCTGACAACGCCATTATCTTCGACCACATATTGATTGCCCCTTTCTTTTCTCGTACGATTGCTATTTGCTACCCTTATCCGTGGCTTGGCCTCTAGATTAAGATTCCCGCACGTCGCCTGCGAGGAATCACCGTCATTACATATAATATCAATGTCATCTGCCAGACTCGACCTGCAGCTGCATGGAAAGGTCGACTCCTCCGCAGAGTACAAAGTCCCTCCGTTAGGTTTGTATTCACCGAGGTTCTTTGAATTTGAGATATAAGGTTACAATACGAAAGTGAGCTGCAGGATAAGCCAGAGAAAGCGCCCTTTGGCGCCGCGATAATAGTGACCTTTGGGGGTCTCCACTGTGATCCACAATAACAATTCATACACAGTACGTAGTGTTGGTCTGGTAGTACACTCGCACTGACCCCTCTACAGTTCCCCGTGCTCCTGAAGACTGAGCATGGAGATCGCGAGTCAGTCAAGCTTTGTCAACTCCGTCATCGAGCCATGAGCGATTCTCAAAGCGACCAGCAAAAGGGTCTGCCCGCTTCAACGGCGACGCTGACAGCCGGGGCGGGCGCACGAAAGAAGACCCGAACCACCTACTCTTGTCTAAACTGTCACAAACGGAAAGTCAAGGTATCATAGTCGCAGAATACAAGGCCAGAATACTAGCTGACTGTGTTCAGTGCGACAGAGTGAAGCCATGCGGTGCTTGTTGTCTTCGAGGCACTCCGTCAGAGTGTGAATATGGCACCAGCAAGCGAGACCACCACTATATCCAGCAGTCGGCTCTGATCGACAATCTGATGAAAACATGTGAGGACCTGAAGAAGCAGCTGGCCGAAGCGCGAGCGTTGGCCAATCTTCCGCCGGTGAAGCATGAGGACCCATTCTCAGTCTCGTCGCCAAATGACCTCGAGAGGACGGTGGACGAGGAGTCGCAAAACTCGGAGTCTCGAGATTCATCGTTGATCAAAAAGTCGGCCGACCCATCAGATCGATCAATCTCTGAAACCACCAATACACCATGGAAAACAGACCAGTCGTCTCGATCGCTCGGCGAAGACAAACGGATCCTGACGGACCCAGCGGTCGCCAGTTCATTCGTGGAAGTGTTCGTCGAGCGTCTCATTGACAATTTCAGCCCCCAGCCAGCCTCCCTCTATGGCGGCACGATTGCCCTGCGCGAGGCATCTCGCATGCGAATTCTGTCGCCTATGCTGTGTACCGCATTCGAGGCTGCCTCCTTGACATTTGCCGGTCGACGAGAGCAGATTCGCGAGGTGGAAGCCGTAGGACATGCTCGCTACGTTCGGGTGCTCCGGCAACTGCAAAACGCCCTGAACGATCCCAAACAGAACAAGTCGACGGAAGTGATGGTCGTTGTATTACTCTTCACCATAATCGAGGTGCGTGCGTTTGCCCTGTTGCACTGATTCCACTAACAGTCGGGCAGGCCTTTAAGCAAAGCTCCAAAGATTCCCTGCTGAAGCACCAACTCGGCGGCCTGCAATTGCTGCAAGCGCGGACACCGTACCGACATCGGTACGGGATCGATCGGTCGCTGTACGTCGATCTCCGCTTATACTGGGTAGGGACCCTCTCCTCGCTCATTTCAGGCCCGCGCTAACTGGCCAGGTTACCGCTGCGCTCGTCCAGCGCAAACCCACCTTCCTCGCGAGCAAGGAGTGGCTTACCGTCCCATGGCCGGGAGACGCTCCATCCAAGGATATCCTCCACCGACTGCTGGACATCGCGGTGGACATCCCCGCGTACCTCGGGCAGATCGACCGCTTCACCGCGGCCCTACGCTCCGGCACCGTGCCCTCGACCGAGCTCGTCGCGCAGCAGACCGCCATCTGGGACCGCGCGACAGAACTGCAGTCACGGCTGAACCTGTGGAAAAGCATGTTCGCCGATACCTATCCCCCAGGTCGAGCATGGGAGGAGCCCGCACCGGATGCCGCGACCAAGTCCGAGTCCGAAATGGAGACGACCTTCCCGACATTCATGTACCGGGACCCGGCGACGATGGACCTAGTCCCGGCCAAGTTACTCGTCTACCCGGACCTGCTCTCCGCAACCTGCATGACCTACTACGGGGCGCTGCACCTCATCGTATCAACGACAGACAGCGGGCTGGTGAGCGTACTGGGCCTGCAGGAGCGATACCAGTATGCGTGCAGCATCTGCCGCAGCATGAAGTACTACGTCGAGAATATCCCGGGTTGTTTGGTATCGCGGATAATGTTCGTGCTGCGGACGGCCTTTGATGCGTTTGCGGACGGGATGGTCGAGAAGGTGTTTGTGACTGAGGTGTTTCGGCATATTGCGGATAAGTTTCATTTTTCGGTTTTTGCGAATCAGTGCGCATCGTCTTCGGTTACGGGTTAGCTATCTGTCATAGCGCTTGTCAATTGTCATCTACTGTCCGCATAGATATCATTATCATCATTCGTCATTTCCTATTTACACGGTATTATGTATGTACTGTTGGTTATTGTATACAAGTAGCATTGCCATATTTGCTCTCGCACGGCAGTGCATTTTGAGCACTCTCCGATGCGTGATTTATCCCATCATCAACTCTCAATGTATCTCATCTCACGAGACAAGCGTCTGAGCGAGCGGAGTCGGCGTCGCGGTGGCGGTCATCTGCCGGAATCGAATCCCATCGGACCTGGCCGAGGCGAGGGGCTATCTTGCCCTTGCTCTGCCTCAAGGGGTAGAATTCTCCAAAATAGGAGTAGTAAGCAGTAGAAAACCAGACTCACACCGGCGCCGGGGCAGGCATCTGGATAAACGCCTCCTTGCTGAATTCCATCGAGGGATTTCCATCTGCGTAACCATACCCGAAATCCATCGCAGATGCAGAAGCTGACACTGGTGAATCAATGGTAAACCCTCCCGTCGGATCGACAGGCAGCCAATTCGCCGTGAAGCGGGTACTGCCGTCGGGCATTTCAAGGGGCGTTAGTGCATCCTCATCGTCTGCGGCGCTGGCGCGGTGATTTATCCGGGTGTGGTGGTGAGGACGATGCAGGCGGGGCGGGCGGGGGAAGGAGTCGAGCCTATCGGGCAATTTGTAGAAATGAATGCCCATACCCAGGCCCATGCCGAGCGAGGGATCCAGGTCGCGGTCGCAGTCCCAGTCGCAGTCTTCGTCTTCTTTGCTTGCAGAACTTGTTGTGCTGGGGGTGCAGGGATCTAGCGATGGGGAGGAGGAGTTCCGGTTTGACGAGGACGATGTTGATGAAAATGAGGATGAAGAAGGGGAGGTGATGCCGGATGGAGTCATAAACAACGCTCGTTGTGTTGCGTCGTGGGATGTGGAGCGGAGGAGGGATAGATCGTCGGGGGTCTTTTTCCCGTGGCCGAGAGTGAGATCGGGGAAGGGAGGTCTATTCAGTCAGTTGAATTCAATCTAGTTGGAGAAAAGAAGACTCACACTGAAATGAAATCCATGCCCTGAGCAAACATCTCCATCTCCATCTCCATCTCCATTCCCATTCCCATTCCCATCTCAATTGGCGGTGAATGCATTTGCACGTGCATAATCCCTGTTGCTGCTGTTGCTGCCTTTGCCGAAGTTTGCCCGTAAGGCAGACAATTATCCGAGCTGAGCAACGCAAAGTCACTCTCGTCCCGACCATGAGAAGACAACTCAAAGGCAAGGCTCAAGGCTTCCTCGGTCGGTACTTCCTGTTGCAACGGCGATGCTTGTCCGATCCCATCGAGGAATTGCCAACTTGTGTAGTCGTAGGGGACTGAGTCGGTCATGTTGTTTGGTCTGTTGTATGTCGACTGTCCGAGTAGTGTCACAGCATCCCAGTACTGTAGTATCAGTAGTAGCGGGAGAAGTGACTGTTATCCTTCTAGTGGTGTAGTGTATCTTCCAGACTCATAACATTCAGCAACAGACATAACACATACTCGAAGAAGGGACGGGGACACGCCCTTAATAAACCCTGAACCCAACCCATCACCGGCAAAAAACATCACAAGCTAAGGAGCATACTCCGTAACAGACACAAAGGATCAATTATGGGGTAGATAGACTACGAGGAAGCTCCAACCAGGCACAAATCACACTCATCGGCAGCAGCATTGCCCAACTCGGCAAAATAAATCGAAGCGCGAGCACTTAATCGACAGAATCGACACGGAGCTTCCAAGCTCAACACACCAATTATGTACTATCTCGCAAAGGAGCTTAGGAATCGTCACATTGCCATGTGCGTGGAGGAGGATCATTTAACCGAGCTGCCTTTCCCCGGATTTCAAACACGGCCAAACGGGCTAGAACAGAGACAATCAGAAAGAAACACTCAAGGGCCGAGTAGAAAGTCAAATAATTCGTCTTCTGGCCCTTGCCGCACTAGCACCAACTGGTCAGCTTCTCCGCATCGGTTAATTGGGGCCTTTCGGTTGATTGTTTTTAGCCGAGAGTCATCGGTCCGGGGGTGGCGATTCTAGCCGAGTGTCTGGAGAAACCTCATTTTCATATTCAACCGTGACAGGTTTGAATTTTCCGAGATTTGAGTTACCTCCGTACTGCATGGTGTTTGCTAGTGCCGGAAGAAGGGTGAAGTCATGACTTGCCAGGTCCGTCATTCTCGACGTAAATTATCCTAGTAGTATTGGCAATAGCAATGGCTAGTACGGGTGAACTGTGACCTTGTGATATATACGTTCTATTCAATTATAGAGCATGGTACTATGCATAGACATAGATGAAGTACATGACACCGCAAGTACCGACGGCAGTTGCAGCTCTGTTCATCGGTCAATATCGACCAGCCAACTGACTCGCCAGAACTAGTGGAGCCGGCGGCCCCTGCCCCTGCAGATGGCAGCGGTTCCAAGATGCTAGGGCTAAGGCAGTCACTGCCGATCAATCCTAATGCATCTAGCTAAGGCGAACTGCGACGCCGAATCTCCGGGTAATCCTCCGTAGGGCCCTTCCTCGACAGTGGAGTCCGGGGAACTCGTGCTAAATTTAGAGTGCCAACCCAGTACCTTTTCGCGTCCACCGGTACAGTGCCAGAACGGCCTTGCGCCGGTGTCGGATCTCGCTGTGGTTGACCGGACGTCCCCGCGCCTGTGCAACCGCACTCCGCATCACTTGGCGGAAATTCCGCTGGTATTCCGTGTTGAGGGTGACGACGCAGGATTCCGTCGCGCGGATCATCACTTCGCATGCGTTGAGGATGCCCTCCCCCGCCTCTTTTTGTAGTCGCTCCACGATCAACAAAAGAAGAAAACTGCCTTGCAGGAGCTGGATGCCAAAGAAATAGGGCATGAAGCTGATGTCTGGGTCGTAGCGGAGAATCTGGTTGACCGAGTCGGCCGCATCCAAGGCATGTGAGATGGTCGTGGCAAAGGCAGGGGACGAGGTCCAAAAGTCCTTATCCTCGATGAGCGAGACGGGATCCCACTTGCCGACAAGGAGAATGTGCAATACATGCACCAGATATGATGCGTACGCGATGACGGTCTGAGTATGCCATGAGAACGCTTGAGAAAGAGAAGGTTCCACAGGATGATCGGGGGCGGGTGGAGGATAGGTGGTGGAGAGCGGCGCTTCAGGGACCGCCGCGGTCGCTGCAAACGTGGTCAGACTCGCCTTGTAGATCTCGAGCTGCCGCAGCACCTCACTGAGATGAGCGTCCCAGCCGTCCTTCCCGTGTAGTCGGGATCCAAGCATGGGATGATTTCGTGCCTGGTTAAGATCTATCAATTCGCCCGTGATGGTCATCAGTGGTAGAAAGAAGCCAAATATCGAATGATCATGGCAGATAAAGTCGGGGAAAACCCGGCGCTTGTTCTTCTCTCCCGAGATGGGGCAATGCGGTCCGTCCGGCTTGGGGCTGTTGCTGTGCACGTTTCCGGCCTGCCACGAGCCCTCGTCCAGCGGTAGCAGCAGGTCTTCACTCTCGGCATCCAGCAATGCCAGTGGGCGATTGTAGCACAGGGCGAGGTGGCGGTCCATAATGTACAGCAGCCACCAGGTCCGCCGACGTTCCTCCCGGTGCTCTTCGGTGATAGTCGCATGGGGGTCATGACTACGGTCGCAAACGCAGTTCAAGCTGGGTCGCGTGGGATTGGAGTAATCGAAGAAGGCGCCCGTGTCGACGCCACTCCAGCCGGGCAGCGAGTAGTCAAATGCTGGACTCGAGCCTTCGGTCTGGCCATCTGCGTTGGGTATCACCTCGATTTCTTGGTTGAGTTTCAATTCTCTGGCGAGAGTGAAAGCAGCGTGCCACCTGGACTAGTCAGTCTCGACGGCTCAGCCGGGAAAAGGTGACAAACAAACCATCGCATGCTAGCGGCCTTTTGTTCGCTAGAAGAAATTATGGATGCAACATGTATATAGGTAATCACATCATCCAAGGACCCCGCAGGCCCGACTAGACCGCGATCATCGCCGCTCGACTCAAACGGATGGTGGACGGTGGTGGGAGGACAGTCCGGAGCAACCCCAGTGAATGTCGAATCACTCGCGTTCGAACCTGCTTGCTCCTTAAATGACACGTGAATCAACGGTCGGAGTAATCGGATAGTTAAGGCGCACAAAAATTGACAAATCTTCTTGCGCTGAGGCGGGGAAATGGAGAGTGCAAACGCCCGATCGTCCAGGGCAGCAACCCAGAGCATGCTTGCCAGCAGAGCCGGGCTACTCGGCCGGGGGTTCTCCCGGCTCAGGAATGAGGCCTTGCGAAGCACATAACAATGGATGTGGTGGCACACGGGGTGCATATGCGTGGAAAAGGCGCTCGTAAAGTACAATTCGAGAAGGTCAAAAACCAGCCTCCGCGGTAGATTCGCCTCGAGAAACGGCATGAGCGGCTGTAATACGGGATATTTCAAGGTTGTAGATGAAAGACTGGGTGCCCGAACCGCGCCAGCAGGCTTCGAACCCTGGACAGTCGGAGCACTGTACCCGGCCAGGTCCGCGCCGTTCCAGATGTCCAGCACCCGTGGCAGCGGACCGTCCCCCCAGGCCCCTCCCCCCAGTACTTCGTATGAGTCTGGAGATACATGGGCCGCGGACAGCCACTCCTCCGTCACATTCCCCGTCGGTCCTGGTCTTTGCGCCGGTAAGGACGGATCTGCCTGGGAGCGTCGGTCGTCGATACTATGCGCGGAGACAGTCATCTCGTTCGTCGCCGGCGACCGATGCTGGAAGGTCGTGGTCGGCGAGGCATGATTCGGCAATGGTGTTGGCGCCGCATCTGCTGGCACCGCCGCTGGGACTGGAGGCTGCACATTAGGAGCCTTGGACAGCTTCTCCATCGATCCACCGTTCGTGACTGCTGCCGTCTGTTTCGACCGTGCAATCCGCCCTCGTTTCCGTCGTTCGCGCGTAAATTCGCAGCGGATCTCACTGCGAAGACAGCGCGAACAGGGAAATGCCCGGTCGCATCGTACCCGGCGCGAATGGCATGAGTCACAGGCTATACGATTTCTCCTCCATCGACGCTTTGCGGTGTTGGACGAATCTTCAAGCGTTCCTGCGGTGTTTGTGCTAGTAGGCTGTGCATCCCCCGGCTGGGCAGGATCCATTTCAGGCCGACATTGAGTAGAATAACGCGAGCGGGGATAGGGTTTGTCTAAGAAAAAGGACAAAGAGTTAGCGGTGGGTCAAAAATGTCCGCGCCAGGAGAATTGCGGAGGTGATACCGAGGCAGAAAAAGGCGTGCGGTGAGAGCTTCAAAATCCCTCTTGTCAACGGAAGAGGTTCATGAGAATAGATCTCGGTGATGAGAACGATGCATATCCAGTCTGAGATTCACGAAGCGAAGGTTTCGTCGAAGAGAATTGCAGTTAAACAGAAGGGCCGAGGCCGTGTAGAGACTAGGAACTTTAGACGCCGACCCGATCGCGGAGGGGACTCCAGGACAGAGAGCAACTCCGCATCGAATCATCGGCTGACCTCTTTTTTGTTTTTTGCCTGGGATTCTTGGCAATGTGGTCCAAAGTGGAGAAAGCGTAGACCATGGTCAGTTGAATTTCAAGAGTAGATGAGCCTGGGAGTATGGAGGATGGAGAACGAATACTCGGGACGAGTTTGCAGTTCTTTGCTGCTGGCACGTGGTTGACAACTATTGAATTATATGACTCCTCTCTCGCCAGCTCAACAACAGTCGTCCCCTGTCTCATCTGCCAGGATCAGAGTGGATCCTAAGGTAGTTGGTACTGATATACTCATCCATGATTCCATTGGATGTAAGTTTTAACCATGCTTAGTGTCTCGATCCAATGGACAGACATCAAGTGAAACTGAAAAACTTCAATTCAGGATGGTCCGATGTTCCTCCGCTCTATTCAGTGCCATTGAATTCATGACACTCGGGAATGCTCCTGAAGGATCTTACCTACCGTGGACACAATTGTTGTCCGTACTGTGTCCACCCGACCGATGGGTACTGGGAAACATGCGACCGGCAATAATAAGGAGTCCATGATCAGGAATCTGAATCCCTTGATATTACAGGTGGAAAATCTCCTCTGCTGAGGTACTCGTTGGAAACGACAACCGGAAACATCGAGATAGATAGATACTAATCTATTTCATGATCCTACTATTACGCGAAGAGCTTATTCTAACCCATCGTCATCGTCCATCCTCACAAGCTCGCTTATATCGATGCAATGCCAGGTCCCTACTCTTGGAGTGATTCACCATGGGGCGTGGATACCCATTCTTCTCTGCAATGGCCCCCGCTCCTCGTGCGTAGGGCTCATGTATCGCCGCTCCTTTGATATCACGCAGCTCGGGCACCCATTTTCGTATATACTCTCCATCTGGATCGAACCGTTCGCTCTGACGGAGTGGATTGAAGATTCGAAAGTACGGCTGGGGATCCACCCCTGTACTCGATCCGAATCCCCACCCGCCATGGTTGGACGCAAAGTCCCCATCAATGAGAGTCTCCATGAAGTATCGCTCGCCACGGCGCCAGTCGATAAGCAGATCCTTCGAGAGAAAAGAGGCAACAATCATACGCGTCCGGTTGTGCATCCATTTGTCCTGTTTCACCTGTCGCATGGCGGCGTCCACTATGGGGAAGCCTGTTTTCCCTTTGCACCACGTGCTGAACCTGTCCTCATCATACTCCCATTCCAGGTTGGTAAATCCGGGTTTGAAGCATTTGTTCATGCTGCTCATGTGAGATACATCGCGAAAAATGGTGAACTGAAGCCTTACCAGATGAATGGCCAATGCACAAGGACATGTCTGTAGAACTCTCGCCAAGCCACCTCACCGATCCAGTGAACCAGACCAGGGTCACCATGCTGCAGGGAACCCTTGTTGGCTCTACGTGCGTGCTCGATGCCTGTTCTCGCGCTGAGCAAGCCAGATGCGAAGTATGGACTGAGGATTGAGGTCGTCTGGCCAGACACCATATTTCGCTCCTCCGCATAGTCCCTCACCTTTTCTTCCAGGAACGCCTCCAGCCGACGCAGCGCCTCATGTTCGCCTGCTGGATATAACTGACCCAGGTGCTTCTTCTCTTCCTCCGACAGCTGCTTGTACTCTGGTACTGCTGGAACCCCGCTGTCAAATAACTCCTTAAAGTACTTCCGCGCATCCCCCGGATTCGATCCCGGCTCCTCCGACAGTTCCAGACAGTCAGGATTCTCGTTCAAATAAGCAAGCCACGTGCGGTACCAGGGACTATACACTGCGTACTGTTTACCTTGTTGACTGGTCACCTGTCCGGGGGGGACGACGCATGCATCATGGGCGGTCTCGAACTTAATTCCGTTCTTCGCACACAGCCTCACCAGCTTCGCCTCGCGTCGCAACTCGTCGACCTCATATTCGAGGTTTGCGTAGAGATGGTTTGCTCCCCACTGCTGACACAGATCTACAATCCGCTGAGGTATGCTTTTGCGAATCTCCTGCGTCTCAATGTACAAAGGGATATCCAGCTCGCTCAGATCACCCTTTAATAGATGTAGAGTACGCAGGATCAGATCCACCCGGGCCGGACTCAACAGATGAGCCGTCAAATCCTGCGGCGACAGAATATACAACCCGATCAGCGGGATATTATGTTCCTTGGCGGTCTCGTATGCCATTCGCAAGGCGCGATTGTCGTAGAGTCGAAGATCGGACTTGAACCAGTACACCACTGCACTGTTGGCCCTGATGGCCCTGATGGCCCTGCGCTGGTCGGCGGTCTCCTCGTAGGCTCGCTGGAGGGTCTCGATCGGTCGTTCCAGCCTTCCATCGTTGTAGGCCTGGCAACGCTCGTTGCTCATTTCCGGCGGATAGAATTCTCGCAACACGATGCCAAAGTCCTCAGCCTGTTGCGCATTGGGATGCGGACGTGACAGGTCCAGCTTTTCGCGTTTGCTGGGTTGTTGTGTTGTGCCATTGCTGCTTGGGGCTGCGGTCTTGCGTTTCCGAGGGGCCATTCTTCTGCGCGAGTAGAGGACATATGTTACTTGTGTTTCTTTAATACTTTGGCCGATCATTGCATCAAGGGTTGATTGGACTCACGATCGATCTGATCTGATCCAATTGAGTCCTATCCAAGGTCAAGATCCACATGGTTCGTATGAAATTGCTTCCGTGAGTCGAGTCTTCTGTAGGGACTGTGGATAGCTTTGGGGTTGCATTCGGTCTTCCTTGCATCATGCCCATCGCCACTTTTGCGTCCTGTCGGATTATCATCTAGACCATTGACTCCTAGTGCCGACACGTCTTGTGCAGATCATCCACTCGGACAAATGAATCTACGGTTGTCGTGGAGATGCAGACCTGTCGGTCGCAATTGACATATCAACTTCATCCAAATAGCCAGTTTACAAGTTCACTGATATTTTGCGCATGCCCCTTGCGGAATGAATTTCTAGGAACAGCAGGGAGAAGTCGGAATGAAGTAGAGACACAAGGTTTCTATGACTTCATCACTTCCACCGCCAAGTCTCTACTCCCGATGATCCTGTTTCTTTCAAGGTTCTCGCGTAGTTGCCTTCTTAAGGATCAGAGATCAGAGTTGTTTGAGTTCAATAATCGTTTGTCCAATGGGGAAAAGAACCGGATACAGAACTCCCCGATTTCAGCCAGAGCTGTCCTTGGTTGCAGCAGATCTGTCGTCCTTGCATCCTCCTATCATACTGTCCTGCTCCCCATATAAAGTTGCAAGACACCCATTGACCTCGGCCTCCTTGTCGAATCTGATCTCGTCCGCGTAAGCATTCTCGGCGTATACGAGACGGGAATTCAAATACCCCACGGGGGGGTGCTTGTCCCATATTACTTCATTTCCTTACCAAGTCGACTTACCGGTGAGGGAAAAGGCACAGAATGGACGACAAAGTTACCTGTCATATGTCATATAAGGGCCACAGTATCGCCAGTGCCAGCTTGTCATCCTGAGAATCTATCAAGTTCTCTGAATTGGCCATATTCTAAACAACACAGGCACCCAACATGGGTGCCTCTTCCCAATGGCATCCCCGCCACCAACATCAACCGCAACCGCAACCGCAACCGCATCCTCGCATCACTTTCCCGATGACTCCGTCCTTCAGTATATCCACATCGGACAGACGCAGAAATATGTCTTCTCGGCTTTTGCCGGCGTGGTCTGGTACAACGCGATCGAGCTCATCGTCCTCTGCCTGACCACCTTCAAACGCTACCATGGTTGCTACTTCTGGTCCCTCCTCGTCGCTTCCATCAGCCTCATCACGCACGTCGTCGGCTACTTTTTCTTCTTCTTTCTCTCCGCAACCGTTACCCCCTATGTCGCCGTCTCCCTCATCGTCCCGAGCTGGTGCACCATGGTCACCGGCCACTCGCTCGTCCTCTGGTCACGTCTGCACCTCGTCCTGCAGAAACCAAAGATCCTCCGCGCCATCTTAGCCATGATCATCGTCAACGCCATCACCATGCAAGTCCCCATCACCGTGTTACTCTTCGGCGCCGTCTCTCCCCACGCGAAGCTCTTCGCAGCGGGATACGAGGTAATGGAGCGGATCCAGCTGATCGTCTTCGCGGTACAAGAGTGCATCATCTCGAGCTTCTACGTGCACGAGACAATCAAGATGCTCCGCCTGCGGCCACCGGAAGCGCGGCACCGACGGATCCTGTTGCAGCTCCTCGTCATCAATATCGTGATTCTCGTGCTGGATGTTGCCGTTGTCGGGACCGAGTATGCGGGCTACTACGCCGTGCAGGTGATGTTCAAGCCCGTGGCGTACAGCATCAAGTTCAAGCTCGAGTATGCGATTCTCGGGCGGTTGATCCAGGTCGCTAAGGGGGAGTCCCTCAAGTGCGAGCAGGTCTCGTCGAGCGTGCAGGGCTTTCACTCGGATCCGTCGGAGCAGACAGCCACGGTGGGGAGTGTGAGTCTGACTCCCCCGCGACCGACTCCCGAGAGTCCAGCAAAGGGTATGTCGTATATCCGTGATGAGGATACATATGCCTCGATGAGGTTCCATGAGAGGCGGGCGCTTTGATCGATTACATAGGTAGATTGTGGACTACTGTAATATAGCTGTACTAGATACCAGAATCTATGGCATAATGTAT
Organism: Aspergillus oerlinghausenensis; assembly: GCA_014250555.1. NCBI lineage: Eukaryota > Fungi > Ascomycota > Eurotiomycetes > Eurotiales > Aspergillaceae > Aspergillus > Aspergillus oerlinghausenensis. Next base: position 156,364 of record JAAKEQ010000043.1, read on the forward strand.
GATCTATTTTTGCTGCATATATCGACTGATATTGTAGCGCAGGATTGCATTTGGCTACTGAAGTAAGAGTTGCCCTTCTGGGTATGTATACGGCCATCTATTTAGGGAGTGGATCATACTCAGAATCTCTGTTCACAGACATGAGACTAAATAGCTTGAGAGAGACTAAGTTCAACTACGGGAGGGTAAAGGGCGAAGGAGAGGAGGCGTGTATACTTGAGTGATGAACAATCTCTTTCTGGTCCAAGATCCATTCGTTTCTTTCATTCCATTTCATTCATCAAGCGAACGAGATCAGCCTACATACATGTGTATTGGCTGGTATATCCATGTAAACAAGCTGATAGTAAAGAGTGACAACATGTATGAACGCGCAATCCTTTACTTGATGCCTTCCTCTCACTTCCCTTTACAAGCCAGCATGTCATCTGGAGCATACCGGAGCACACATTCGTCCTGAGGTTCAGGAACGAGTGGTTATCAATTACTGTTCATGTCACAACAGAGCCCGAGGGCCATCTCAGAGTCTAGATGGACGCCGCCGCAGTAGGAAGAGCAACGATGGTCTTGATATAGTCCACCTCGGTCTCCTCCAGAGCAAGACCGGGATAGTCGCAGTCGGACGACCCGCCGCAGCATCTGCGAAAGTTGGAGAGATGCTCGGAGATGGATCCCGCCTGGCAATCGTTGCCATAGCGGAAGATGCCGCGGAGCTGGTCACAGCAGGAATGGGTACGTCCGTCGTCACGGTTGCCGTTCACGTAGCATTTGCAGGCCAGAGAGGGTGCGGTGAGGAGGGCAGCAATGGCTACAGTAACAATGGAGGAGAATTGCATCTTGATGGTGGAATGAGGATTTGCTGAGGAATCCTGGAAGTCTGATTGTGGTTCTTTGGTTTGAGGTGTTGGGGAGAAGAATCGATAGCAGTAGCAGACCTGATGGGGGTTTTTATACTTCACGATGAGTGGGATGTTGGGCTTCAGCCCGCCTGTCAGTCATGAACTTGCTTGAGCTCGGTGATTTCATCGTCAGATGCAACAATGCGACATCATAGTCGGTCTCTCCAACGGTGAAATCGTGAAGGATTCGCTGCAGTCAGCTCTGCATGCTGAATTGATCCGAATCCAGCCCTTGTATACTGTTGGATACACAAGTCATCATTGGTCCTCTCTCCTGCAGACTTGAATGAGGGGTTTGTCCCTAGTGTGTGTATATACATGCAGTCATTCTGCTGGTATGATGCCTCTCGTGGCCAACATGGCGGTTCTTCAGGTCTTCCAGGGACGCTTCACTCTGGCGTTAATAGGCGAAGACTTGTTCAAACTCATCCAGCACACAGCTTGTGAGGTTCACTGTGAGTGCAACGAAAGCCAGAGAAAGTGTCTTCAACTTCGCTCATACCTCTGTAGAGGACGTACATTGTTGTCTCGATATCCCATCCACTATTGACTGAAGGATCGGAACCAACAAGAAAGCAATGCACTATTCATGAAATTGGTAGACAGCAAACCCATATGGGCAGTCCAGAATGCATTCGCAGGGTCTCTGTGCAGGTCAATAATGGACTTTTAATGAAGTCTTCCTGTATATTGCTCCTTTCCCCCTTCCCTGGGTATCCCGGAGCACTCAAGGTACCTTGCAAGGAGCAGATGTACCTATATCAGGCAGTTTCAATGACACATTCGAACAGGCATTACATCTAGACCTCTGTAGATGGTGGTCTGACAGCATTCACTTGGTAACTCGCTCTTGAGGTACTGTATTCACAGAGATCTGACAGACAGAGAACTTGACCCCGCCGTAATGTCCACAATCTGCAGCTGTTGCCTGTCTGGTTGACGCTTTCCTATACTCTCCTTCGCATGTAGCCCTGTGTCTTTAGGCCTTTAGGCCACATATATACGACAGAGGTTGCGAAGCAGTTAGCTCTGAAGAAGTCCAGTCCCAGCATTGTGTTATGTTATTGAAAACGGCACACTCAGAGTCGTCTCATGGAACGCATATACTTGGACGACCCAGATCATTGCCCAAACCGAGACTGACCGGATCAATGATCTGTTCTGACATACAGCAGGGATCTCTGTTAATATGGCCTAATCACAGTGGAGCTCTGACATCAGTCCCTGAGTGCCAAGAGGTAGCATTTACTAGTGTTTCCACGACAGCGACTGCCCACCAATCCCTTTGACAAAGGATGCGTTAGTGTCTCATCTTTCTCCCTGTGGTTGGTGGTGCCTTTAGCTGCTGGCTGGACGCCTTCACAAGGTCTTCAGAGCGGAGGTGACAAGTTTTTCCTGTAGCATCAATCAGAAGCTGTACAGAGCGACAGTCTCATTCAGCCTACACCTCCGACTGATATCGGGCAATGCCGTCGAAAATACGCAAGGATTGTTCCTGTCAGTAGTACCAGTCCGTTGCAGGTGGATAGAAGTAATGCCTGTAAGTAGCGGTACCTTATGTACCTTATGGAAGCCTAATGTGGAAAATGAACGATTGGTGGAAGCTATCCGGGGACTTCCAGCTCCAATTTCAATGGCCAACCGGAATGATGAATTGATGATTGACATGGACACTAGCAGGACGGACCGTCGGTGGCTTGAAAGAAACTGACCATGGCGGCTATAACTGCTTTGGATTGTGAAACGATTTGGGGCCTAAACTGCTGTTGCTGGACCCTGTTGCGTGGAAATAATGGACCGAGAGTATTGCTTGTCAGCATGCTGGATTATCTCAACATCAGCGTGCCTCTTCTGTCGTCACGGCTGGTGCTTATAATGACCATGATGATATGATTATGAGCTACGCATACAGCTCTCTGAGATTGTGACAATGTGGAAATCGCCATTTCAGCGCATTGATCCAATCACCCAGTTAGCAGGTGCCGCGATATTGAGCAGCCTCCTGAGGCAACATCTGTTCACAAGGGAAAATGAACTCTTGTCTGAGGTTCTTTCGTGGATGATATTGCCCGCCATCCACCATTATTGGGGAAGCTCACGGGCTCGCAGCTGCTCAAGGGCAACATTACCAGGGCCACTAGAGCATACACCTGCATCTGGTGTATCCTTGTGGGCAGTTGCTCTGGCCCTGTCTTCAGCGTCTCTCTATCAAGCAGAATATGGAATAATTGCTTTTTTTGTAAACCACTTACTCCTTCCTGAACTGACGAAGACTCTGAAGCTAACTTCGTCTTGATATTGCAGCCAGCATTGAGTCCGCTGTTGGCTGCAGTGCAAACATACATCGAACAAGGTGGGATTCAGGCGGGGTTAAGAGCTGCATCAGGCCAAGACAGAGTCTGGATCACAGCTTTTATCGCTGTGCTCTGTATAATCACGCTGACCAACTGGGATCTCCAAGCCAGTGCGCTGTCGGGGATTCCAGTGGTGGGACTGCTGGTCATTTACCTCGCTTTGACGCGGCCGACCAAGTCTGGCAAGAGCGCTTCGCACCGTAGACCCATTGCTACTGGGCTTATCATACGTCCGCTTGCATTCCGTGTGGTGGTCACTCTGTTGGCTGTACTAGGCGTGGAAATTGCGCTTTTTGGGCCCCCGAGGACCACTATTGTGGGCACCATCTTTCCAGGAGTCGCTAAATCATTGATGTGGCATTTCCTCCTGCAAACAGTATGTTCTCTCACAGCTATTCTATTATCAATGCTCACTAGTGTCAGGCTGAACATTGTTCCTGGTCAGTCACTGCGGCCATAGGGACATTTAGCATTGTGGCCACCAGGAATCCATTCATCTTGACCTCGGATATTCAGGCATTCTCGCATCTTATCGCATCATTATTTGTCCTAGAGCAGGTTATCTCCTTTCTTCCGGATAAGGCGAAATGCAAATCCGCCCTCTGGATATGCATTGCTGTCTATTTAGTCCCATACCTATTCAACAATTACTCCATCCACGTTGCAAACTCTTCAGTGATACAATCCTCCACACATCCGATCAACCTACTCATACAAGATGCCAAGGCCAATTTTCAAGCCTTGCTCGAAAGACAGTCAAACAGTTATACCGCTGCCTGTGAGGAATATCGCCGCCGCTACGGCATGGAACCACCGCCAGGCTTTGAAAGTTGGTATAATTTCGCCAAAGCACATCAGTCACCGATCATCGATGACTTCGACGTTATTTACGACAGAATATCCCTGTTCTGGAGTATCAGCGGGTCCGAGGTTACTGAAACGATCAATCGTTTACAAGCAACGCTGAACAGTGATGTATGGGTTTGTACGTTCTCGGCTGCAGAAGCAAGGACGAGTTGCAACCATCCTCACCGCAGCGTGGATAGAAATATCCAAGGATTCCTTAACACGGTACTGGCAGATCTGCGTGGCCTTCTACCAGATATTAGATTTCTTGTCAATCACCTCGATGAGCCCAGGGTTCTGTTACCGCCGTCCTCTGAGAGGTCTGAATCATTCAACATGACGAACTATTCCAAGCGACCTGTCTGGGATACAGTGACCAAATCGTGTCCCTCGGCGGAAAGAAAGAAAGCCGACAGGCCGAAGGTGCAAACGTTTGGTCTCCCGTTCGTGACTGACCATCACTCGACAATAGACCTATGCCGCCATCCCGAGTACCGTGAATCACACGGGCTATTGATCAGCCCTACATCATTCCCGTTGATCGAAGGTCTGGTTCCCATACTGGCCACCGGCTCGCTGTCGACAATGGGAGATATCCTGTATCCCAGCCCTGCCTATCTTGAGCCGGAATTCGAATATGTAGAGGCCAAGGATATCAGCTGGGACTCCAAACACAACAATCTGTACTGGGCGGGCTCAACCACTGGTGGCTTTGCGGTGAACGATGACTGGAAAAGCTTCCACCGAGAGCGATTTGTCAAGCTAGCACAGAATCTGGGAAACGGTCTCCATTCCTATCTTCGGGAAGGCAAAGGCGTGGTCAGCATAGTGAAATCGTCCTTCCTAAACAGCAGACTATTCGACGTTGCCTTTACCCGAATTCTCCAATGCGAGACACGCTATTGCCGAGACCAACGAGCCCTCTTCCGAACCAAATCATGGGCCGACAAGGACGAAGCCTTGCATTCGCGTCTGGTGTTTGACATTGACGGCAATGGTATCAGTGGCCGGTACTACAAACTGCTGGCGTCGAAGTCGGCGCCGCTCAAACAGACGCTTCTGCGAGAATGGCACGATGACCGTCTTATGCCGTGGGTTCATTACATTCCCGTCAGCCAGAGCATGGTGGAGCTGCCTGAAATGGTCATGTATATCACCTCTGAGGATGGGCAGAAACGAGCCCGGGAGATTGCCGAGCAGGGGCAGGAATGGTTTTCAAAGGCCTTTCGTAAAGAGGATATGACTATTTATATGTATCGGGTTTTGCTTGAGCTGGCGAGACTCCAGGATCCAAAGAGGCCTCCAAACGAGAGCTGAACCAGGACTGACTTCGTTGTCGAGTACACTTGATTCCTTTCTTTATATATGCAGCTTGGCTTATACCCAATTGGAAAGATTGTACTTGGATCGAGCAATGAGCCCGAAGCCGTAAATGCTTATGGATAGATCTGAAGTCTTGGGCACATCACATATGCTAGTTTCCCATTCTGAGCTGAAAACCAGAAGTGTGTGGCATTGAGTGGTAGTGCGTGTCCCAAAGACCCTGGCAACGCTCCACCTATACAACAGGAAACACGCGCGAATTGAATCTGAGAGTGAGAGGCAGCTAGCGTAGTAGCGTACCCCATAAAGTATCGTGTCTGTCTAACGACCAATGGTCTTCTGGGGCTCTCCTGAGCTTTAGGCTACTAAGTTACAGTGCTTCCCTACATTGCCTGATGCATCGACCACCTAATACCTGAAACAGAAACCAGATAACCCTAGTCATTCTCATGTGAAATAAGCATAGCCTCAATTTAGGCAGGGATCTTGTACAGAGTATACTCTGTACCTAGTGAGGTCCATTACAGTTGGTTTTTACTGTTCTTCTATAGGACATGTTTCACCTTGTTAGTATTCTGCTTACTGTGTAGACCTGACCTGGTCGCAGACTTGCTTGGATAGGTATATGCTGGCCAACACTTTGAGCTTGACCGCTCACAAGTGTGCTACACTACGCTGTATCAATGATGGATACTTTCTAGTCCAATATGTTCACAGCCTTGATAGATCATAGATTGACCATAAACTCATAAAGAGCATATATAGACACACAACTTCACCACCGTTCAGCATCGAGATCAAAAGTAAGAATAACCGGCCTCAAACATCTCCTTTGCATGCTTGGTCCGCTCATCGAGATCCTCCTTAGGCAGTCCAAGCACATCATTATCCAGCCCCCGACTGCTCTCATAGTCACCGCCCCCATTCGGATAAAAGACCCGCGCATACATGGCCTGCGCAAAGCCGTAACGATCACCCTTTTGCATCCTCTCAATACCCCGCTGATACCGCTCAGCGGTGGGTTCATACTCAATCGTCCAATCCTCCTCCTTATCCCCGGTAACCCTCTTCCAGCTCTCAAACATATCCCTCTGGCTGACCAGGAAGCTCGAGATGAACAGTGGCCTGTTCGCCCAGCCACTCACCGTCGGGCTCTTATCATTCTCATCCTCCGGCAACTCCTTGAACTTCAAGAACGCCGCAACAGCCCGCCCGCACTGCTCCCACGTACTCACGTTAATCTTGACCGTTCCCTCATCATAAAACGTAACCTTCTTCTCCTTGAAATCAAACCCGAACCACTCCGGCCCAGTCGACAAGCTAAACTCGTACCAGAAGCCACAAACCAGCGCCACCCACGTCGAGACCCCAGTTGCTTCGATCTCAGCACAAGCCTGCCGCACCGGCTCGCCCCCCAGCATCTCCTTCCGCAGTTTCTCATTCGTGACATCGCAGCCGTAGCAGTTCGGCATCACGTACGGGACCCCCGCTTTCGCAGCAGCCTGGATAAGCTTGCTCTGCGTGTCCTTTGGCGCAGAGACGTTCATCGTAATAATGAGGAACTCCTGGTTTTGCAGGGCTGCAACCAGAGTCGACTCGTCATTGTAGTCGACGGCGACGGTGCGGACGCCCGCGGGGAGGGTGTTTTTGCTGTCTGCGCGCGTGAGCGCGGTTATGGTGTGTTGGCCTGTCTGGAGGAGTTCCTGGGTGATGTATTTGCCCACAGTGCCGCCGGCCTGGTGGCAATGTTAGTGAGGTCTTGGAGGAGGATGAAGCGGACTTACGCCGATGATGGCGACACGCTCAATGCGGTTAGCGAAGCCAGACGGCTGGTCTTTGGCGTACTTTTGGGTCATGTTGTCAAGTTACTGTATCAGGTGCGATGAGACTGGATAGCTTGTTCTGGGGTTCTTGAAGGCCGGCCATACAGTTTATATGTCTTAGCGCAGGGGCTATAAGACCGTTCGGATCAGGTCGACTCACGGAGTTAATAGAGATGGGAGAAGTAAAGCCGATAGCTACAAGCAGCTGTTTGTAGCTGTTGGTGTCCTAGTGCTCATTCTCTGGCAAGACCGCGGAAATAACGGACTTAGGGCTGGTCCATGCAGTTAATGGCATTGACGATTTATATAGAAGGTCGGAGGATAAGGCCCGACATACCGATCGTCATTTTGCTGACGAAGTAAGAGATAATCATTTACAATCATTCCTGATGCTATATTGGATTCCAAGGTTGGGTTAATTCAAGGCTAAGACATTCCTTAAATACTTGGACATGTCTGTAAACAGAATGACTCGGTCGTCACTAACGTCATACTCCTTAGCTTGGGGGCTATTTCCAATCTCGACTTAAATTCAAAGTAGATACTTGAACAGGGTATGCAAATATGCAATCAATCAAAGTCTTCATCCGCTGGCGTCCTCTCTCGCCATCCGAGGCCAACACCCCAGAAATCACCCGAACACAGCATGCGCATCCTTCCAACAACACCTCCGCGCTCTCACTCACCCCACCGCCAGCGCACAAACTATCCCGCCCCTGGAAAAGCGAGTCGGCGTTTACCCACATCTTCACCGCAACTGACAACAACAACAAGGCTGTCTTCGAGGCTGTCGTAGCCCCAACCCTCCCCCGCGTCTTGAACAGGCAATCCTGCAACTTCTTCGCCTACGGCCACTCCGGCAGCGGCAAGTCGCACACCATCATCGGGTATGACTTTGAGCATGCAATCGAGTTCGGGCTGTGTCTATCGGCCGCAAGAGCGCTGTATGAGCATCTCGACCAGCTGAATGCACCCGCTGGCACTAACGAACACGAGAAATTCCTTCTCGGGCTACGCATGTACGAACTTCGAAAAAAAATACGGCATTCGACCTCCTAAACGACAGATGCAAATGCCACATCCGCGGCGAGACGGAGACGCTCGCCGACGGAAAAGTCCGCGTGCGGCCGATCGTCACGAAGGCGTGCTCGACCCTTGACGAGTTCCACGCGCAGTTGCTGGCGGGGATTGGGCGCCGCGCGACGGGGACGTCGACGGTGCATGATCAGAGTTCTCGGACGCATGCTGTTTTCGAGGTGGAGATTGTCACGCGGGAGCTCCTGGATGCGAGGGACGCGGTGGTGGAGCGGCAGTCGGAGCTTGTTCCTGTTGGGAAGCGCGCGACGGATATCTATCTGGAGGAGAATTCGAAGGGGTTTATCCAGATGCCGGATGGCAAGTTTGCGCCGAATCCGGAGTATCAGATTAACCAGGCGGCGATTGATGAGGCTGGGGCGAAGAAGGCGGAGTTTGAGTCGTATGTCCAGAAGGCTGAGGAACATGTGCAGGCTGTCAAGCGATCGTGTCCCCATGCTTGTCTGGGTGGAAAATTCATCTTTGTGGACTTGGCTGGCTCGGAATACTACCACGACAAGGGTACTGTTTCGACTTCTCGAGCGAAGCAGACGCCCCAGGAGCAGCAGGAAGGGAGGCAGATCAATACCGATCTTCTGTCCTTGAAGGAGGTCATCCGCGCGATGGCCCAGAAGCAGAGTCGCATTCCATTTCGGTCCTCGCCGCTGACCATGGTCCTGCGTGAGCATTTCCTGACAGGTGAGGGGAGTGACGGGTTTTCGGCGATGATTCTCACAGCATCGCCTTCGTCGGAGCAGTACACTGCGACGATTGACACGCTGAAGTATGGAAACTTGATTGGCGTGGCTGGAGAGAATGTCAAGGGACGGAAATAGGGCAGTAGACGTGGCCAAATCTACCACAATTTATCTGAAATCTTCAATGCATGTCAAGTATGAGCCACCGGCATCGAAGCCAGCATCATCCCGCCGGCGGACAGGCACCGCACAAAATTCACGCTCGAAAGCGCAGAAGCAGACCAGATACCGTAGCAGTCTGTCAGTAGCCTTACGAGGGTCTCCACAACCCATGGCCGGACCATGAAGAACATTATCGGTTCCAAGTCATGGGTAGGTTAGATCTGTAGATCTTCACTTGTTTGTATAATATACATCATTATGACAAATCCACCAGTAAGACAGCTGGAGTTATTCGGTTGGTGTCTGAGGTTGACCTCCATCTCAACCACCTGCTCGCTCTTGATCCTACAGATCTATCAATTGAATATATCCTGCACTATTTATCCTATGCTAGATACTGCTGTCAAGACCCCTGACGCGTTTGTATGCCTACTTCTACCTCCTCTTCGGTTCATCCTGTCAATTGTCACCAAGTCAGATAGCTTCATGTCCATTCCATCAATGGTCTACCTTCAACATCTCATTCAGACAGAACGGCATTAAATCGCTCAACTATTCTTCTAACTGACTTACTGACCACTACATCCCCCAATTGAGTGTTGTCGCCTGTGTCTGGGAACCCCCAACACCGATTTGCAGCCCAAGGGAAGGTCGAAAGTATAGACTATGACGGTCTAGCAGATACCGTTCCATCTATACTGGTTAGCAGGCAGAATAGCAATACAATAGCTGTTAAATCCACAAAGTACACGGGTTTCCAGATACATAAGTGGCTGATGCAGACAATAGTGAACCTTATCTGACATAACACCTGCTTCCGCTGCCTCTACTAGTAAGGATTATAACTGGATATGTATATGATTATGTAGTTGTCATGAGTATGAAGCCATTGAAGATATATATATGGAAGCCAAGCATGATTTGACCATAGGGTCTAATCAAGTAGACCTTTTGCCTCTGGACCATGTTCATAGGTGATTCCCTAATAACACTATCTTTACCAGCCTATACAGATCTTATTCATCCATGGAACTTTACAAAGACCTAAGATAATTAATTAGAATACAGTGTCAGGAGTTGATAGGGACACCCCAACTTTACTAGAGAATAGGCTCTCTCGGCTATCATACTCTGCAGAAACCTATTACAAACCAAACGCAATAAGTGCAAGTGTTCTTTAGTTAGCTTTTTACTTCTACGCATCACCTTATCTTTCTATGCCAATTTTTCTACTCTGCATCAACACCACAGATGTACTCAGTCTCTCACTCGGCAACCTCGACAATCAACTTTGTACAACTCACCCCCTGGAGCAGTTTATCCAACCCAGCATTGATAGCCTCCAGACCCTTTCCCACGACGCTCGGCTCCGGACTCGGCCTGATGGTTCCCTTGGCCAGGTTCTCCCTCAGCCACGTCCCAATCCAGTATCTGAACTGCTCCAGCCTCTCCCCTTCCACCGTCGACGGCACCACAAATATCGTCTCTACCCCGTCCACAACCTCCGCATCCGGAGGAACCACGGGTGCTGACCCGATCTTCGCCGTCTTCCCTTCTTGATCGTCTCCAAGGAATGCCTTCAGCACAGCCTGGCATGGCGCCAGCTGCCCGGTCGCAAGGAAACAATGCCGGATCACTAACCCGTCCTCCCTGGCCGCCGAAACGATCGCATCCACAACGTGTGAGTCTTTGTAGTCGAACACGCGGTCCGCGCCTAGCGAACCCACATAATGCATATTCGCCGATCCGGCCGTGGCGTACACGGCTGCGAAAGAAGAGGTGGGATCGTCCCGCAGCAGCCGGGCTGTTTGTATGCCCATGGTGCCGACGCTAGAGGAGGCACCCCAGATTAGGATAGCTTCTCTTTTTCCCGTGATATTAATATTCTTTTGCTCCCCTCCGTCGGTATCGGTATCGGTATGGGTACCGGTAGAGCCAGCAGAGACCGGAGCAGAAGGAGCAGTGGCTTCTCCCGCGCGGGGTATCCCCATGGCATCCCACGCGTTAAGGGCTACCTCGACGGCGACCGGCAGTGTTGCCGCGTGGTTCCGGGACATGTCCTCGTCCGGAAGCGGCACAGCATGCTGCCAGGGGACGAGGCACCGCTCCTGAAACGCGCCGTAGTCTGGGCCGCAGGACTTCCAGACTGAGGCGGCGTAGGCGGCGACGCGGGTACCTGGGTTGAAGGAGGGGCCTGGACTATCGTCGGTAGTATTACCGGTGGGGACGTTGTTGCCGACCTCAAGGACAAGGCCCGACAAGTCAAAGCCAATGACGGTGGGGTACGCGGGTATGAAGAGGCCTTGGTCACGCATGTAGGCGTCTGCGGGGTTGAGGGCTACGGATTTGACGGCGATGAGGAGCTCGTCTGGACCTGGCTTTGGGGTGGGGCGGGTTTGGAGCTCAAAGGGTCGGCCTTTGGCTGGGGAGACGGCGGCGAGGTGGGTGGCCATTTGGACTTTGCAAGTAGAGGTTTTCAAGGTGGTGGAGGATTCTGGTATTAAGTCAAAGTTTGATGACTCTGATGGTATAGACATTAGCCTCTGATCCTAGGATATTGGGGGGTAATGGCTTTCTACTTATACAATGCAGCTATATTTTCAATCTAGTTATTCTTTGATATAGTGATATAGTGATATACTGTATAAGCCAATCAGAGACGTCCGCATCCGAGGAATAGCTAGCGTGGACGGCATGTTTCCGAAACGAGGTTAGCTGTTAGCATAAGTATGGGTTCTTGTGATGATGTGAAACTAAAGTAGTGTCCTCGGACTCATCCACATCATCCCTCACAGGCCAGCTGCGCAAGTATGGCCTCAACTCGTCCAAGAGAAGTCCGGGAGCGCAAGACCCTGCGGAGGTCAAGATTAGACTGGCTTACCCAACCCACTAATCCACACCCAACCCACCCAAACCACACTATGGGTGGATAAGGGTTAGCCCTAATCTAACCTATGTGGGTATGGGTGGTCTATACCTAACCTATATAGTATAGATAAACTATATAGGTTTATATAACTAGTAGAATTAAGTAGGTATATAGATTCTATAATTTATCTAACCTATCTAATTAACCTACTTTATAATATATATTAGACTTTAAAGATAAAAGTCTAATAGTATAAAACTAAGAATTATTTATAACTATAATATTTAGATATATAGTTTTTATATATAAAGAATCTAATATTAAGAGATTTAAATATATAATATAATTATATAATTCTAAACTTAATTTTAGAGACTAGCTACCTTATAATAGTCTAGATATATAGTATTATAAAGGGAATATATAGAAGCTATAAGGATCCAGGATCCGCGATATGGGGTTATGAACTAGTGTGAAGGAATAATAGCTGTGAGAATATATATATACCTTAATAATATAGATTATTACTACCCTCTAAGGGGTCAGCTCCTATAAAGGGTAAATATATTCTATAGGTTATATACTCTGTTATATAACTACTTTATAGAGTAAGCCCTTAGGCTTATCTTTATAGAGTCTATATATAAGAATAAAGGATGTTCTAAATCCTTATAACTATCCCCCCTCTTTATAGGCCTTAGTCCCTAAGGCCTATCTTTATAATAATAAGTACTAGTAAAAACCCTAAAATCTATAAAAACCCCCTTTTATAGTAGGAAAACTAGAGATAAAGAAAAGATCTACTAAACTATAGCTTATAAGGTTTCTTTTACTCTTATTTACTCTTCTAAAAGCTTATAGAATATCTTTTATTTCTAATTACCCTTATAAAAGGATATAGTTTATAGGGTCCTTTCTAAAATATCTTTATCTTTAGATATTTACTATTTTTAAAGAATTATAGATAGATATAGATATTATATTAGTAATTTTAAAGGTTATATAAGGCCCTGCCCTTCTTATCTCTTATAAAAATTTCTTTTTCTTCTCTTTAATTTTATAAAGTTTTTCTTCTATAAGTATCTCTATAAGTTTTAGACTTCTATAAGCCCAGGCTTTACTTATACTTATATTATTATATATATTAGTTATTATTTATAGAGTCTAGTTCTAGTTTCTTTAATTATATATTATAAATTTAATATTTTTTTTTTATTTTACTTTCTCTAGTATTTATAAGTATATTTTTATAAATTTATATTAACTTATTTATAAAGACTAAATAGAATTTTACCTCCCCCCCCTATAAAAGAATTTTTTTATTAAGTAAAATATCTTTTTATAAGAGTTTTATTAGCTATAAGATCTCCTAGTCTCCTTCTCTAGACTATAATATAAGTATCCCCTTTCCTTAAGTTTTCTTAGTATTCTATAACTTTATAGGTTTACCTTATATAAGTAGTGCTAATCCTTTATAATAGGCTGCCTCTATCTCTACTAATACTACTACCTCTATATTTATTACTACTACTATACCTACTACACCTATGCTAGCTACTCCCCTAGTCCCCCCTACTCTAGTAGTAGTAGTAGTACTATCTCTACCTATATCTACTATACTACCTACTACTAGTACCCCTTCTAGCCCTAGCTCTATCCTACTGCCTATATACTCTATATATTATTATAATAGTCCTCTCTAGACTATAATAAATATCTAGTTAGCTTCTACTATAGTAGTAAGTTATACTTCTTCTTATTCTATAAGAGACTTTTAGCTAATGCTTCTTTAGGAAAACCTTATTATTAGGCTATCTCTACCTCCTATAGACACTCCTAGGGCTTAGTAGGATGCTTAACCACCTACTATAGGTAATACCACTATCTAGGAGTTTACCTAGATAGTAGAGTTACCCCTAGATACTTAGTTCCTTATATACTTATATATAAACCCTATAGTAGTCTCTAGGCTCCCCTCCTAGATAGGGGTATAACCCTTATCCTACTATAAGTATATATAGGTTATAAGGCCTATACTTTACTTAATCTAGTAGGCTAGCTATAGTAGTCCTAGATAGTTAGCTATATATATCTAGCTCTATAAGGCTATTCTTATAACTAGAGCTAGGGCACAGCCTCCTACTAGTAAGGAGTATAATAAGTATAGATAGAATAATAGCACTATCCTATTCCCTATCTATATCTCTAGTAGGTTAGGTAGTAAGTATAATAACTACCTTTATTATAGAGGATACTACTACTTATTTAAGTAGTAGGACCCTCTATAGTAACCTAGCTTACTATCCTCTATAAGTTACTACTTATATTCTAGTAGTAGAGTGTAAGCAGGCCAGAGGTTGACTGCTTGGTGAGATTCCTAGCTAGTGTGGTATTATTAACTAGGCTGCAAGTTGCTGCTATAATTATATGTTTTTAGAGAGTATAGATTTACTAAGGAAAATGTATATATTACTATGATTAGAATGAACTACTTACCTTCCCTTAAGCTATTTATTCCCCCCTATTCTACTTTATGTGCGTGGTGTTTAGTAAAACTATTATCTAAGTAAAGTACTAGCCTGCACTAGTAGCTTACTAGAGGTTTAGTATATAATAACTTACTCCCCTCTTTAGGAAAGGTTTATCCTGAACTACTCTAGTCCTAAAGTATTTATTAACTATAATACTTTCTCTATAGCTATTTCTTATATTTATTAAAGCCCTTTATAGAATATAGTCTAATACTAATTTTATTATTTATTAATTAGAATTTGCTAAAGGTTAATAGCATAGGTCTAGTAAGTCTCTAGTAATTAGCTAGATTATTATTAGTTATTATAATAGCTTAATTATATTATTAAAGGTTATTAAGTTAATATCTTACCCCTATTAAGGTTCTATTAACTTAGGCTTAATAATAAGGTTTCTTTAAGTCTTAATAGTAGTAAGGAGATATTATTTATCTATAGTATTACTCTACTATAGGCTTAAATATTACTAAGTTCCCCCCTCTTATATATATAGATTTTTAGAGTTAGAAAGTTCTATTTTTTAATTATACTATCTGCTATTTACTATTTTTTATAATAAGACTTACTAGAAAGATAATATCTTAATATTACTAAGACTTATAGAAAATACCTATTAAGTATTATTAAACCCTGGTAGCCTCTACCTCCTAGAAGTACCTATAGGTGAGTATTTCCCCTACTCTATCTACCTCTATAAGTATTTCCTTTAGGTTCCTAGCTTATTAGTATTATATTATAGTTACTAATCTAGTAAGTTATTAGATAACCTTCTTATTATTTTAAATACCTATTACCTTCTTTATATTATTAAGTCTTCTAAGTCCTTATCCTTAGATAAGGAGTCTATTATTTCCTAACCCCTTAATTCTCCCCCTCTAGGGTTACTACTAAGCCTACTACTTAGTACTATATCCTTACCTTAGAGCCTATATTTATCTATTAGTCTATTTATTATAAGTCCTGCTATTACCCCCTTACCTATTACTCTATCTATTAAGAGCCTACCTACTATATCTCCTATGCCTGCTAGTCTACTACTAGCTAGCTTACTACTAGTAAGTCTTTTAGGTAGTTTACTGCTTAGCGCCATGCCCCCTCTAGGGGTCCTCCTACTACTCTTACCCTATGCCTAGGCCCCTAAGCCCCTGCTAGACCTGCCCTGCTAATAGTGCTTTAAAGATATAATATATAAGGGGGGTAAGTATAAGTATCTCTGTAATACCTCCTTCTAGAAGTACTATAGGTATTAGAAGCTAGGTAAACCCTACCTAAAGATCCCCTTATAGTTAAGACACTAGATAGCTATCTTTATTATAATAGCTCTAGCTAATTATAATAAAGTAGCTATCTAACTATTTAGTAAGGAGCTAAAGATTATTACTAGGTTTCTAGAGAGTAAGGAGGTGCTATACCTATTATAGTTACTTAACTATAATATTTTTTAACTTCTTAGCACTATTAATACTATAATAGGGCTGCCTATCCCACCTCTAAAGGAGGAGGAGGTAGAAGTAGTAGTATATAAGGGTATAGTAGATAATTAATATTCCTATATCTTAGCTAAGAATAAAGCTACTACTAGTCTAGTATTACTTCTATAAGTTAAATTATTACCTAGTATACTATAGTTATAGATATATTCTTATTAAACCTCTAAAACCTTATAGGAAAATAGAGGAAGGTTCATACTATTAAGATAATAAGTAGTAGGTAGTAGATAGTAAAAACCCTTTAGGAAAAAGGCTATCTCCTTCCCCTCCTTTAATAGGGCTATTCTACAGCCTGTCCTATATACTAGTAATATATATTTACTATATCTATAGTATTTTATAGGTTCTCTTCTAGTTCCTATAAGTTCTTATATTCTAGGAACCCCTTTTATTTAACTAGGAACTATATCTTCCTATATTAAGTTTACTTATCTAGTATATCTTTAACTTCCTATTCCTCTACCCTCTTAATATTAAGGGGCTGGGGTTCCTCTACTATATTAGTTATGTTATGGGGGTGCTACTTCTTTAGTAGTAATATATAGAAGGTAGGATAGATTTAGCTATATATTTTAGAGAGGTATAATATATATACTTACTTACTAATAATAATAATAATCTTAAATAGTCTCTTATATTAATTATCTAGCTTCTTATATAGATGCCATGTTTTCAGATTTTTTAGGGAGAGTAGAACCTTTTTACTAATAGAGAAGGAAATATCCTTATATTTCTTATTATAGTACTTAGCTTATATTTCCTAGGTAATAGCTAGATATCTCTCTAGTTACTTATATAGTTCCTTTATTATTATAAGGTGTTCCTTAACTACTATCACTATTATATTAGTATTAATATTAGTAAGCTAGGGTAATACTAGGTTATAGCTATAGGCAGCTTTAAATAGTAATATTTTAGTAGATATATAGGGTGCATAGTTATAGGTAAATTTAGTTATTAGTAACTATATTACCTAATTATCTTACTAATAATTAATAAATAGCTAGAGGTATATCTCTAATATCTAATTCTACTATTCTATTTAGCTATCTATTTATAGATAAAATATAGTACTTATCTATTTCTTAATTCTTAGGGTGCTATAAAAATTAGTCTAGAATTAGCTTATAAATAGTAAGTCTCTATTAGTTATTAAGCTCTTAGGTGCTCTGTGCTATAGGATGACTTTCTCTAGGAATATATTAGTAAGCTTATTAGCAGTGACTATCTTTTAGGTTAGGATATATTTAGCTATCTTAGTATATTAATCTATTACTACTAGCACTATGTTATAAACATTATATTAGTATAATAATAGTAGTAGGGAAGTAATGAAGTCTATTAATAGGTTACTCTATGGTTCTTTTAGTATAGGTAGTGATGTAAGCTTTTCTATAGTAAGATACTAAGGTATCTTAGTCTTCTAATATGCTATATATATATGGATATACTCTTTAATATTATATCTTATTCTTTCCTAGTAAAATTTGTGCTGGAGCAAGGCCATGGTCTTCTTAACCCCTAGATATCTAATATATAGATTATTATAGTGTATCTGCAAAAGCTCTTACTTTATTATAGCACTAGTAGGTATATATATAGTATCTCTAAATTATAGGAGTCCCTTGCTATTGATTTACTAGTCCTTCTCCTAAGTATGGTCTAGGGTCTTCCTTAGCTACTTAGAAACCTGCTATATATGGGTGTCCCTATACTATAGTTTCTAGATAATATTCTTTAGACTAGTTATTAGTAAGTCCTAGGTGACCTTAGTGCTAGTAGCCTCTATTACTAGTAGTCTTAGGATTAGAAGTTCTAGACCTTCTAACCCTACTAGAATAGTGTTAATGCTAGGGTTACTAGTACTATTCTAGTTTATCTATAAGCCTAGCTTTAACTTCCTCTAAAGTATTAGTAGAAGGCTAGCTTAGGTCTCTTTATTCTTAGTAGGCTTATAGTCCTAATGCCTTAATAATATATCTATAGGGTTTAGCTACTCTAGTCTATATTTAATTATAAAATTATATACTATAAGTAGCTTAGCCCAGCAGGCCTATCTAGTATTTAAAGTCTTTATTATAAAGAAGTAGGTTAGGTTTGTATAGTCTGTCTAGACCTATATAGGTTATTAACTACCCTCTAGGTAGTGTCTCTAGTGCTTAAAGCACTCTATAATTATAAGTAACTCTTAGTTATAGATCTTATATCTTTATTTAGCTTTATTAAGCTTTTAGGAGTAAAATATAATAGGATACTACCCTTAACTAGTTTATATCTCTAGCACACCACTATTAGGCTATAGGAGAATCCTAGTAATTATAAATCCTAATATATTAGTAACTAGTAGGATCTGTTTCTCTAGGTTAAAATAAGTAAGAATTAGTAGGTCTATAAATATATTCTTTAGTTCTTTAAAAGCCCTCTAGGCCTCCTCTATCTAGATAAATAGCCTAGTCTTATAGCTATTCTTCATGCCTTTTAGGAGGTTTGTTAATAGGATTATAATTTAAGAAAATATATATATAAATCTTTAAAAGAATCTAGTAAAACCTAGGAATATCTAGATATCATGGAATAAGTAAGGCACTAGCCACTTACTAATAGTGCTTAGGTAAGTTAGGTCTATATAGATATTATTCTTACCTACTAAGAAGCTAAGGAACTTAACCTTAGTTCTATAAAACTTATACTTTAATAGCTTAGTATATAGATTTATACTAGCTAAATACTAGAGCACCTCCTTAATATAGTGCTTATGCTCTTCCTTAATATCTAAGTAGATAAGGATATTATCTAGGTATATAATATAGAATTTATCTAGAATACTATGTATTATCTTGTTAATATAGGCTTAGAAAGTTACTAGGGTATTAGTTAGTCTAAATAGTATAACTAAGTATTTAAACTAGCTATATTATATATAGAATGCCATCTTCCACTCATCACCTTACTAGATGTAAATATAATAATATATATCCTATAAATCTAGCTTAGTAAAGAGTTTAGCACCTAATATCCTATCTATAAGCTTATTAATTTAAGGCAGTAGATATTAATTCTTAATAGTAACTATATTTAGCCTTTAATAGTTAATATAGAGATATAGGCCTCCATCCTACTTCTTTATAAAGAGGATTAGGGCTACTATAGGCCCTAAAGATTCCTAAATCCACCCTTTCTTTAGTATTTTATTAAGATATTTATGCAGGGCCTCTAGCTCTATTTAGGATATCAGGTATAGTAGTCTATATAGTAGCATTTTCCTATTAATAAGCTATATAGCATGGGTGATATAGTCTAATAATAAAGTACTAGCCTCCTCCTCTAAGAATACCTTTGCATATTCTTAATATTAAGATGGTATCATAGGATTAATCACCTTAGGATAAACTTCCTTAATTATAAGGAGGTAGGCATCTTAATTCTTATACTTTTAGATAAATTCCTTAGGTTCTAGTATATTAATCTCTAGTAGGGTGCTATAGTAATACTAGTAGCTTAATCTCTAGTTAATATTAGGGTCTATATATTAGAGCTAACTATATCCTAGTACTAGATTATATCTTATAATATTAGTTACCTTAAAGGGAATCTGATATATTTAACTTATTACTTCTTAATCTATTATTATTACCTCTAGTAGAGGCTTGCTATAGATCTTTATCTTTATTTTATTAGTAAGCTCCACAGGGGGTAATATTACATCTTAGTTAAATTAATAGCCATTCTGTATTATAAATTAATATAAGGTGTAGTTAGGTCTAGCCCTAGAATCTATAAGTACCTTAGTGAATACCTCTATCTCCTTAATTTTTACCTTAATATTAGCTAGCATAGGAGGTACTAGTAGTTCTTTAGTATGCTATAAGATATTAATCTTCTAGGGCTTAAATTCCTATTATATTATAGGGGCTTTCTTAGGGATAGGTATTATCCCCTGGTCTCTCTTTTTAGGGTATTTTACTATAAGGTATCCCTTCTCCTTATAGATAAAATAGCATCCCTCCTTTAAAAGCTACTCTTTCTAGCTAAGTAGTCTATAATATATATCTAGCTTTTTCCTAGTATATTAATTATTCTATTATCCCTGTAACTTATTTAAGTAGGTTAGGCTTACTAAACTTATTAAGCTATTATCTTAGTACTTCTGCTTAACTAGTCTATTTAACTTCCCTTACTAAGGGTAGTAGTTACCCTCCTTTTAGTAGGTAGTTAGCTAGGCTATATTATACTTTTCTAGTTAATAAATCTTTTCTTATTAAGTAGTAAGCTGTTTAAGGTACTCTAAAGATTAGTTATAGCTAGGGGTATGCTAGACCTCTATCTTTAGGTCTATTTTTATCTTTTTAACTATAATTCAGACCTAGAACCACTCTATATCTAGGTAAGGGTTAATGATATTCTATAGCTCTTAAATATCTATAAAGAAGGCTTAAACTAACTTCTTATATTCTAGCTATAGGAGTTAGTAGATAGTGGTTTACTAGTGATCCCTATATAGCTTAATATAGTCCTATAGGAATGCCTTAAATTCTGTATAGCTAGATTTATAATCTTTAGGATATCTATCTCTCTAAGTATTCTTAACCTCTATATCTAGCTATAAGGTAGCATATAGGATCTTCTTTATATTATTATTAAATACCTAGTATTTTACT
The DNA here is from genome assembly GCA_014250555.1 of Aspergillus oerlinghausenensis. Taxonomy (NCBI): domain Eukaryota; kingdom Fungi; phylum Ascomycota; class Eurotiomycetes; order Eurotiales; family Aspergillaceae; genus Aspergillus; species Aspergillus oerlinghausenensis. The sequence continues at coordinate 177,091 of JAAKEQ010000043.1, forward strand.
ATAAAATAATTAGTAAGGTCTTGCAGGAATATCTTTAGTTTTAAACTAGTATAGACTCTCTTACTATCCTAGATAACTAAGTTAGTAAGTTTAAGCCCTTTAGGTTCTTCTTTATATTAGACTAATATAGTTTATAGGCTTTATATAAGCTGTATAAATAAGGCCTGGTTAAGTACTACTATTAGTAGGTTATAGATATTAGATAGTAGCAGGTTCCTATTATTTTAATTATATATAGGGTTCTTGTTACTACTTTATATTAAGTTTAATATATTCTAGTCTATAATACTTAATTTACTAGTGCTTTAGGCCATAGAGGGAGCATCACTAAGGGGGCTCCCTATTAGTAAAGGAGTTATATTACCTAAAGCTACCTCTAGGTTAGTAGTTAGGTAAGGCTCTATTAACCTATTAGGTCCTATAGTGCTATTTTATTAATTAGTATGCTGTCTAGTAATTATAACTAATAATTATAGTAGAAGTAGTTTAAACTATAAGTAGGCTAGAGGTTAACTACTTAGTGAGATTCCTAGCTAGTATAGTATTATTAACTAGGCTATAAGTCACTGCTATAATTATATATTTTTAGAGAGTATAGATTCACTAAGGAAAATATATATATTACTATGATTAGAATAAACTACTTGCCTTCCCTTAAGCTATTCATTCCCCTCTATTCTACTTTATGTGCGCAGCATTTAGTGAAACTATTATCTAAGCAAAGCACTAGCCCGCGCCAGTGGCTCGCTGGAGGTTCAGCACGTGACATAGAGGTTATATAATACCTAAGATTATAAGGGTAGAGAGTAGGCCTATATTATAAAGAGTTTTTAGTTCTTTCTTTTTTATTTTATTAAATAAATCTTTTTCCTCCTCTCTATAAGGGTGTTTATATAGTTCTTATAGATATCTAGATAATATAAGTTTACTATAGGCTTTTAGGTATTATCTTCTAGGCTATAGCCCTTCTATTATATATAGTACTCTATAGTATAATCTTACCTCTATAATTCTAGAATTACCTCTAGATAGTATTTATATTTAGTCTCTATAGTATTATAAATAGGAAATCTCTTCTAGGAGTCTACTCCCTCTATTTCCTTATACTTATAGAGTATAGATATATAAAAGATATTATATACTTTAAGACCTATAGGGAGGTCTATATAATAGGCTACCTTACTAATCTACTTAATAATTCTAACTAAGCTAGTATTTAACTAGTCTAGTTTAGTACTTAGTCTGATCTATAATATATTCTTTATTAAGATCTAGATTATCTATCCTACCTAGAATACTTTTATAATCCTCTTCTAATTATAGTATTCCTTCTAGTAGGCTTAAGCCTTCTATAATAACTCTATAGCCTTCTTTTAGATTATTTAGATATCCTTAAGGCACTATTTAACCTCCTCTATAGCCCCCCTTACTAGGCCCTTATATATATCTAGCCTAATTATATAAGGGTTAACTCCTATAACTATACAGAAGGGGGTATTCTAGATTAAAGCCTAATAAGTATTATTATATATAAACTCTATAAGTAGAAGATAGTTAATCTAATCTTCTTATCTAAAGTTAATATATACTTATAGATACTGCTCTAATATACTATTAAGATATTTAGTCTAACTATTAGTCTAGGGGTGATAGGCTGTGCTTAGCCCCCTATAAATTAGGAGAAAGTATATTATCTTTATCTAGAATCCTTTTATAAAGACTAAACCCTAGTTAGAAATAATCTTCTTAGAGATGCTATGAAGTTAGAAGACCTTATAAAGAAGTAGTAAGGCTAAATCTTTACTATAAATAGTTTTCTAAATAGGAATAAAGTATGATATCTTACTAAATTAATCTATAATAACTAGAATAGTATTAAATATATCTTATAAGTATCTAGCTAATAATTTACTTATAGATAGATCTATAATAAAATCTATTATAATCTAGACCTAGATTCCTGTAGGTATAGGCAGGGGCTCTAGGAGACCTTACTACCTACTATAAATCCTTTATAAGCCCTAATATATACTACAGGCTTAATAGTATTTATAAATAAATATTTTAAGATCTAGCTACTAGAATCTCTTACTTACTAGCTCTAATATCCTAGCCTCTATAAAGTACCTTATAAAGGGGTTATTATATAGCTTTATAAGAATCCCTAATTTTAGACTATAGTTATCTAGAATATAGAGATACTCTTTATAATAAAGGAGATTCCCTTAGAGCTTCTATTAGCTAAGCTTATCCCTTATATACTAGTTCTATAGGTAGAACTTTATAGGGTTATCTAGACCCTTAAGGATATTCTTAGTAAACTTATCTCTATAAAGAATTCTTAATATTATAGCCTTAATCTCTGCAGAGGGGTCCCTATAATATAGACCCTCTATAGCATATTCTTTATAAATAGCCTTCCCCTAGGCTAGAGCCTTAGGGACTACCTCTATATTATATATAATAATAGTATAAGTATACTCTACTTTCTACTCTATAGTTACCTCTATAACTATCTTTATAGATACCTCTCTAGGTACTAATATAGGAACTTATACCTTAGTCTCTCCTATAACTAGTCTCTAGGCCATCTTTTTAGGTATTTAGGCTAATCTATAGCCCTAGGTATCTCTATGCCCTATAGTATCTATTACTATTTATAGGGTATCTCTATACTCTGTAGTAATTCCTACTACCTTATTAGCTACTCTTATAAGTACTAGCTATCTTTATAGAACTAATAAATCTCTCTTATTAAGGCCTTCTTTATCCTCTTTATAGGCTTCTCTAATATAGTCTACCCTCTAAGAGGGTATATCTACAGGGTTCTTCTTCTCTTTATAATAAACTATCTTAAAGTTAAATAATATAAGGAATTATAACTACCTAACCTACCTTTATAATAACTCTTTAGTTATTATAAAGTATTATAGTATATTATAATTAGTAATAACTTTAACTACTTTATAAGCACCCTCTAAATAGTATTACTATTCCCTAAAGGATTCTACTATTATAAAGAGTTCTTAGTTATAAATACTATAATTTCTCTCTATAAATAATAGCTTCTAAGAGTAGAAGGCTACTAGCTACTACTAATTATTAGTATATAATTATAAAAGTATTTTATAGAGTGCCTTCCCTAATAAGTTAGTCTCTAGTTATAAATATAAAGTTTCTAGAAAGTATATTATTATAATATACTTTATAAACTCCTTCTTTAGCTTCTAGAAAGCCTAGAGAGCTAGTTTTAGTAGAAAGTTAGGTCCTAACTTTTATAAGACCTCCCCTAGCTTAGGCTTTTATAGTAGGTCTATTAGGAGTACTAATATCTATAAATATCTCTCTATAAATCTATAATACTAGTTTATAAAGCCTAAGAATACTAAGACCTCTCTTATAAACTCTAGCACTAGCTAGCTTAGGATTATATCTACTTATAAAGGCTCTATTTCTATACTATTTAGAGTAATAATATACCCTAAGAAGTTAATCTTCTTTACTATAAATATATATTTACTTATCTTTATATAGAGGCCTATCTTATAGAGCCTCCCTAGTACTATATAAATATATTTAATATAGTCCTTCTTATTCTTAGAGAAAATCATAATATTATCTAAATAGATAACTAAGAACTAATCTAGGTAGTTATAGAATAGCTAGTTTATAAAGACCTAGAATATTATAAGTATATTAGTTAGTCTAAAGAGGACTACTAAGTACTTAAATAGTCTATACTTTATCTAAAAGGCTATTTTCTATTTATAGCTATAAGTAATCTATATTTAGTAGTAGGTATTATAAAGGTCTAACTAGATATAGATATACCCTTCTATAAGTTAGTTAATTATCTCTTAGATTAGGGGAAGTAGATAGTGATTCTTATAAGTAATTATATTTAGTTTATAGTAGTCTATATAGATCTATAAGCTACTATCTTTCTTTTTTATAAATAGGATAAGAGTATCTATAAATAACTTTAATTCCCTAATCTATCTTTTTATAAGTATAGTTATTAAGTACTTATAAAGTACTATAAGTTCTATAGATAAATAATTATAGATAGGGCTAAATAGGGGATGCTTTCCCTCTTTTAGTTCTATCTCTAGATCTATATCCTCCTAGTATAGAGGTAACTCTATAGCCTTCTTCTCTAAGAAAATATCTATATAATCCTCTAGCTACTTAGGTAGAGAGCTCCCTCTTATATCTTATAGGGTTATCTTATTATTTAGATATAGGTTAATTATTACTACTAATATATCTATCTCCTCTATAAACTCTTTTATAGTAACTATACTAATCTTAATAGGTGTACCCTTATAGAAGATAACCTTCCCCTACCTCTATAGTATTATAGGGTTATATCTTATTAGCTATAGTATCCCTAGTATAATATAACTAATATCTAGGGAGGCTACTATAAGTTTATAGAAATAATATTTCTTATTCTTACTATCTATAAGAGTAATCTCTATCTCTACTATACCCTTATTCCTAACTTCTTATATAGTTAATATCTTTATAAAGACTTAGTAGAGAAGTAGCTTCTAACTAGTCTTCTTTATAAGGATTATAGGGATAATATTAATTTAGCTCTTACTATCTACTAGTATAGAGAGTACTAGTAGTCCTTTACTATAATCTAGCTAAGCCTAGAGGAGTAGACTTAGGTATAAGAGAAGAGGCTTACCCCTCTTCCTCTCTATAGTAACTAATATAACTAGTTAAGTTATCTTTATAAAGTTAGCCTTTAGGCTATAATATTTTTTTATAAGATACCCTAGCTTCCTATAGTTATAGTATCTTCTATTCTATAATTTAAACTTCTTAAAGTCCTTCTTCTTAGTATCTATAGACCTTATGGTAGGGGTAGTCCTAGTCTTTTCCTCCCTTTTTAGGAAGGTAGGTCTTACTAGATCTTTTAGGTCTTAGTAGCCTCTATAGTTCCTTTATAAAGGATCCTTATAAGTATTATACTTAATATTTAGATAAAGTCTTATAATAAGAGAGACTAGTTCTTCCTTAGTCTTAGGGAATTTAGTAAGTTTATAGATCTTTTATTTAAAGGATCTAGGGAAGGACTTAAAGAAGAGGTATAGCTATATCTTATTAAGCTTCTCTATATCCTCCCCTATCTCTATATATTATTTATACTAGTATTACTAGAAGATATATTCTACCTTATTATTATAAGGCTTTATATAGATTATTTATAACTATGCATCTTACTAGTAATTCTTAGGATTACCTAACTATAATTTAAGAAATTAATAGAAACCTTCCTAGCCCTATTTATAGTATATCTCTAATATAGTATTTTACTAAAGATTAGAGAGAATATAGTCTAAGTAGGCTACTATAATCCTTATATAGATTACCTTACCCTAGCTATTAGCATCTACAGTAGATTCCTAGCTAGTAATAAAGATATAATATATTATATAATCCTTAGTTAAGTACTACTTAGATTCTAGTAATAGTTAGATTTAAATATCTAACTTCTTTATAAGAGGTAATCTAGAATTACTCTATAGGTATTTATAAGAAGGGATAATCTCTAGTTATTTATATAGATCTTAAAGTTTCTTTAGAATCTTAAGCTTATAGGCAGCCTTCTCTATCTTAAAGGCTTTAGTTATAGACTCTTTTATTTCTCTATTATCTATAAGTAGATTATCCTCTACTTCTACTATAATAACTTCCTCCTCTATAATAAGGTAAATACTTCCCTATACTATTTCCTTACTATCTACTATCTTATAGATAGGGGTTCCCTATAAGGCCTGACTAGCTGCTAATTTCTTTAGTATTATTTATTCTAATAGACTAGCTCTAGGTTTTAAGTAATAAAATATAAGGATCTAGGATCTATAATATAGGGTTATAAACTAGTATAAAGGAATAATAGCTATAAGAATATATATATATCTTAATAATATAGATTATTACTGCCCTCTAAGGGGTTAGCTCCTATAAAGGATAAATATATTCTATGGGTTACATGCTCTATTATATAACTACTTTACAGAGTAAGCCCTTAGGCTTATCTTCATGGAGTCTATATACAAGAACAAAGGATGTTCCAAATCCTTACAGAAGCTAAAGAATATAGCTTAGTAGATCTTATAGACCTAGCTAGCTATATAATCTTTATAGCCTCTATAGACTTTATAGGCTTTATAGTCTTTATAGGCTTTACTAGCTTTACTAGCTTTACTAGCCTAGTAGGCTTAGTAGGCTTAGTAGGCTTAGCAGGCTTAGTAGGCTTAGTAGGCTTAGCAGGCTCTAAGGGTTAAGGGATATTAGGCTTAGAGGGTTAAGGGATATTAGGCTTAGAGGGTTAAGGGATATTAGGCTTAGAGGATTAAGAGATATTAGGCTTAGAGGGTTAAGAGATATTAGGCTTAGAGGGTTAAGAGATATTAAGCTTAGAGGATTAAGAGATATTAGGTTTAGAGGGTTAAGAGGTATTAGACTTAGAGAGTTAAGGGATAATAATAGACCTAATAAGATTAATATCTATATTATTAAAGAAGGTAAAAGTATTATTAAAAAGATCTAAATCCTTATCTTTATTAATATATATTTTATTTATTATATTATCTACCTTATTAACTAACTATTTATAATAATAAAGTAGATCTTATTTCTAGAGTAGTTTCTTAGACTCTAAGATATTATATAACTTAATATAGTCTTAGGTAATTATAAACTTATTAATATATATCTAAATTATAATTAACTTAATAGTTACTATATATAATTAAGTATAGTAGTAGTAGTAAATATCTTAAATATTATTAAAAAACTATTTAATATTAACTCTACTAGAAGGGATAGCTAGAAAGTCTAATACTATATAACTTAGTATTAGAAATTATCTAGTATTTTATTACTACTAGTCTAGGATATCTAGGTTCTCTAGAACTTCTATACCTAATCTCTTAATATTAGATTTAATAATAATAAGCTAAGAAGATTATATCTTTTTAAAGATAGGTCTCTAACTCTAGATAGCTTTAACCTAATTATAATAATTATTTTTATTATTATTTCTAGATCTTAAAGATAATCTATTATAAGCTATCCTTTTACTTTTACTAGATAAAAGAGGTAATTTTATTAGGATATAAAAAATTATAGTAATAAAAGAGTTCCTTAAATATTATTAAATATCTCTTATACTAGTTAATATACCCCTCTACCTAAGAGCCCTTCTAAAAGATAGATAACTTCTAAGATAGATTTAGAATTATTATAATAATATATATATATCTTTCTTTCTAATAAGTAATACTATAGTACTTCTTTAGCTTATTAAAGACTACTTATAGTATCTTAATAAGATATCTTTTTTAATAAGCCCTCTTCTTCTCTAGTCTTTTACTTATATCTTTTAGATAAGTAAATAAGATATTATAGACTATATATATATTATATATACTTAGTCCTAATATTAAAAGATTTATTATAAAGATATAAAATAAATAAAGAAGTTTAATAAGATATTAAATATACTTCTACTTAATATCTAAGAGATAAAGATACTTAATAATCTTATTCTAAAAGTTTATAAAGATATTTACCTCTTTCTTTAGTTTTAGTATATAATATAGTATTAAGTATATTAAATTCTATTATATCTTATAGTCTTATAGAAGAAGATAGATTTAAGATTATTAACTCTTATTAATTTAGATTTAAATAAACTTCTTATAGTATTAAGAACTTGCATTTATAAACTTAATAATTTTCTAAATTTATTAAAAAAAGATTATTAGAAATCTAGTAATAAGAGATTTATAGATATTAAACCTTCTTAAGAGATTATTTTAAGCTAGATAAGCTATAAAGCTACTAATTATCCTTTAATTACTTTATAATCTAGTTATCTTCTAATTTAATATTTAATTAAGTTAAAAAAGCTTTTATAGTAAGCTAAAGAATATAAGCTAGATAAGATATATATTAGATCTTTTTAATTCTTTATCTTATTAAATAAGAAGTTAACTAGAGTATACTTATAAGTTATAAATTAAAAGTTATTTATTAAAAAGCTAGTAATCCTAGCCCTTTTATAAATTTAGTTAATAATTTCTTAAGTTTAGCTAGTAATACTTTTATTATCTTCTTATTATTACTTATATTATTAGTAGTAATAGTAAGTATATAAGATTATAAACTATAAATAAAAAGAATATTTATAATTATTTTAGTAAGATACTCTCCTATATACTTACCCTTAATTAGATAAAATCTAAGAAGTATTTCTTAAAATATAAAGCTCTTATTAATAAAGTAAGTAGTAATAATAAGAAATAACTTATAATTAAGACTTATCTAGTAGTTAAGAGCTAAGGAGACTTTACTATTTAATAAAACTTTTTAAATAAGTATAGAATAACTAATAATAGCTAGTTTTTAGAGTTACTTTATTAGAGTTATATAGGTAGGTATAACCCTATCTAGATTTATTATTTAAATTATATATCTAAATTAGATATAGTTAATAATATAAAAGGGGAGTTAATAAGTAATAATAAATTAAAGAACTTAATTAATCTAGTTTTCTTTAGAATAGGTATAATCTTAATATATATAGCTAATAATTAGTATAGAATCTAATAATAAGAGAATAAGGGCCGAATCTTCTTAATAAGGTATTATTATATACTTTTATCTAGTTTATATATATTATTAGTGTAGCGGGCAGGGCCCGCTGAGTGCTCGAGCTTACTAAGCACTCGCTGTCTGCCTGAGGCATCAACAATCTTTGGC